>SNVD02012284.1:0-64053 GCA_013180625.2 Boswellia sacra | reverse complement strand
CGAGATAAAATGTCATATGACAAGATTCACCGCGAGATGCTTTTTGCGTCTTTTCGAGCGCTGATTCAGAGGCCCTTTTCTACGAACCACATCTGCAAGCAGATTCAAAGAGTTCAAACCAATCAAAACGTTTGAAAAATTCTTAATCTTGCAAGAGTAATTCTAATGATGGGCGATCGTGATCCACAGCTGGGGCCATGTTTTAGGGGCCACACGAGCTTTTACCTTCATAGACGTTAACTTTGTTGATATGAGGCCCCACCCAGAGCAGTGAGTGATTAGCTGACAGGAGTTTGCACTAGACCAGACAAACTTGACAAGCACTTGCTGTTTTAGAGCTCAGGTTACACTTTCATAAGACTAGAAACATGATGTTAACTCTCTTCAAACATTCCATTTTGGATCCAAATCAAATTTTAGTAGCTCGTAGAATACTGATTGAATCATATCATCGTGAACTTTGCAACAGCAAGGCCTCAAGATGAGTGTCAGATTCATAAATCATATGTTGAATTTAGTCGCTTTTATGCTCATTTTAGAGCTGTGTTCATCTGCCATTGTCGGACATGATGATGCTAATGCTATCGCGAACTTGAATATAAAGGGGGCTAGCCGAGCCGGTGCCCCACATAAAGGAACTCCTGTCATGTGAGTAGATACATCCTGCAACCGTCATTCGATGAGCATATGCATCGCAGCCGAACACTAATCAAGCTTCTTCGTCGTCAACAGCCCGCCTCCGCACGTGACGAACTTGTGGCAGCAGAAGAGTCAGGATAGCGCGCATCACAAGGACCAAGAGAAGGATATCGACCATCGTTTTGTGGGCCATGGTTTGCGCCTGAATAACCATACCTTTATTGCCCAAGCTCAAAGTTGTCATGCTGCCACTTCAAGCGGAAGAAAAATATTTGAAGGAAACGCCAAACAGGCGTTCCAGTTGCAGGCGCCAGATAAGATCAATGTTGCTGATGGGCCTCCAGGTGACAACCCGCAGCGTTACGGATGTAGGCAAATAGGTTCTCTGAGTCCGGATTTCAAGTTCTATCACTACGACTCCAAGGCAGTGGATAAGGATCGCCGTAAGATCTCTTCACCACATGCAGATCTCTTCGACAAAGATAAGCTGAAAAGTGAGCCTAAGATACAGAAGAACGCTAGCGTTACCGACAACTGTCATCTACATCATTATGGCAGAGACCGGGAATACTCTACAGGGCGAACATTCGTCAAAACTCCTGTCCAAATGACTGGCTGTAGGAGAAATATTTGCAATTTCAATTTCCCTCAAGGCGGTGAGGTCTGCGGTCATCTTCACGACACTGGTGCACCTGTTACGTGCGGTGGCGGTGACGAGATTAGTCATCTGGTGCGAAGGCCTCAAAAAACAAGTGAAGATCAACCCTGCAGACCGTCTTTTGAGGCTCTCCATCTAGCCCCTCACCACGAAAAGATAGAGCAGATCAAAAATATTCCTTACGAGCCACTGTTAAACAATCGTCATCACGACGCAGGTGATATAAAGATTCCTTACTTGAAGGAAGGTGTTATGACAACGGTGAATACAGGTTTGAAATATGTCCCACAGTCCAAGTGGGTCTCTGTACCTTACGGCATTGCGCAAGGCTTTGTCGCCCCGGTCTTATCAGACCAGCTTGGAATCAACTCATCTCTTATCAACTTCGATAACAAAGAAGATAAGAATAATTAGTCAAGCGTCCGACAGCTCACCCGAACGAAGAGGGCACTAGACACCGGAAGACCGAATGATACCAGAACTATGGAATATTATTCCTGGTTTGGTACTGAATATAGACAAGATGAACTGAAGGCCTGATATCTACAGGCTGGTAGTCACATCTGAAGCTCCTTAACGCACTGCTCTCACACTAGTAGTATTGTATGGAGTTGGTATTTCTCGTCAGTACTAATCACCAGAGATATAACACCTTCGCCACAGGGAATTCAGTACTGTCCAGTTTCACAAGTATCCAACATCAATCTCATCTCTTAGCTTCTCCTCAGAGGGCCACATTCTAACTGTTGGGTACTAGTGCTTACTACCAACTGGGCACAACCTCCGTGACATACCAAAAGACACCTTATTAGCGCGCAAAATGACCAAGCAAGCTGTCAGGCATGAAGGTTGATCCCTGAGCTGGTTGATCACAAATTGATGTGACTGCACTGAAACAGTTGCGGCTACTAAACTCGCGCGCGCGAAAAGTCTTGAACTTGAGACTCTCTAGATTGATTACGAGTATTTTTTATTGGCATTTGTGTGGTATGGCACCATTCTGTATTCATTATTATCGATTAGTGATCCATGTGCAATTGATGTTTAATGACTGAGATGAAATGTCATGGACTCTATGACCGGTATACGACTAAATATCGAGTGTTGTCATCTTGTTTTGGAGATGTATGGTTCAGATAAATGAATAGGTGATAGTTTGTGCGTGATACTGAGTTGTATCAACATATTCAATAAAATCAAATATGCTAGGCCAAAATCGATGGTATATTGTCGGCTAGCAGGGTTGCACCCATCCTTAGAATTGCAGGTACAAGATTCTACGAAGACATCATAGGCGCCATGTCTGATTTGACAAAGCCCGAGTGTTTTCTTTGTATCTACATGACTATCTATTAGATAGCCACACCCTCGAATAGTTCGCCATTCGCCATTGATCTTTTGTCTGACCTTCCTACACATGGTGGCAGTCAGAGGTTTCACTGGAGCTGATTGCGAGAACGCTGAAAAGAATCCTTTCTCTTCAATGAGATCAAACTCGCTTCGAGCCACCAAGTCAGCTCTGGGATATGCTTCACAATCCGTTATTGGGAGTGTCAAATTATCGAATGGATCAGCGCATTTCGGGTCGACATTTGATTGACACACGTAACACTTAATGCCGTTAGCATGTTTGATTGCATCTGGTGATAATATAGATAACACGAATACACTGGTTAACAAACTTTTCAGACTCATCTTGAGGTAAACTCAGGCTTGATCGTACCGAAGGCGGTTTGATTGAAAACACCTCGTGTACGTCTCGTGTGAAACCAGAATTTTGGACATAAGTGACTGATTCAGCCGCACACAATCTGTGCGTAGCGGGCAGCGCAACAAGTGCACTGCCGGCTTTGCATATTTCCCAACAAAATGGTTCGGCAGCGCAGATCGTGAACATGATAAGTTCATTATTGTGATGATGGGTACGATTATATCTGGGGGGTTAAATCTACCTGAATTGAAAATTGTTTAGCTATTCTCATTTTAATGGCATGTAGTGTAGCACCAAATCTCCACCAGACTTCCAGACGAAGTGTCTAACAGTTCTAAGATCAAGGTGGTCGTCCAACTTGTGGTCATTGCAATACAACTCTACCTTATCGATTGTGAAGGTTTTCGGTTCATTTGGGTAGGTTGACCCTCTCATATTATCTTGGTTTATAGATGTTGTCACACCCTCATCTGATAAATTTGTGAGCATTTTCTCCAGAACGTGCTCTTTGACCTTGCGCATATGGAGCATGTCACTTGCTGACAGGCGCTCCTTCCTCAGCGATTTAATGCCAGAGTCACTATGGGGCAGTAAGAAGAAAGGAATCTTGGTGAACTTCGGCTGGGATTTGCCGATAACAATGTCACTAATCCACTGCGGCACGATATCTTGTATGATAATATCTTCATTCTCTCTAGAAGCTTCATGTGCCAAAAACCGCAGAATAGTTTGATTACCTTCACTGAGAATGATCGGCGTGTGACTAGCTATGGAGAAATACTGGTTGCCTACCCTGTGACCCAAACTATCCAACTGCGTCCTATCTGTAATCATTGGTTCACGATGATTTGATTTTGGTGTGTAGTGCGGGGTACTATATTCATCGAAGTTACTACTGTCAGGAATGACATCATGGGGTCCTTTGGGGTCAATGCTATGATTCTCAAAAGAGGGCGGCCAATACTCAAAAAGGGCCTGCAACAAGAGACAACCGAGATTCACTTTGGGATCCTGACCATCGACATGAGTTAGGAAGCCGTAGTCCCGTGCAGATACCCAAGCAGAGAGACATTCGCTCTCATCCAGATGGATGCAGAGGAGTCCACTTTTAAGGTCAACCGTAAACCAGTTCGGCACATACAGCATCTTGAATCGTTTTTTGATCTCTTCATCGAATCTCTGCGCTGCTGAAATCTCACTATTTGTCGGATAGGACCACTCAACCACTTGAGCAGTCAATACATCGTAGAGGGCAATTGTATTATCACTCTCTTGAGTGAGTATGTGACGTTTATCATTGAGTATGTGATATTTGATCACTGCTGGATTTCCTTTGATCACAAGATCTGGACACTTCAGAGAGGGGTTTGTAGTTGACCTATTTGAGTCGATTGAAAGGTTTTCGTCATCTCCAAGTTCACAAGATCCGTTGCTACCTAGGGGTTTCAGAGACCAATTCTTGATGGCCGAATCTGTTGTTGAGACCCACAGTGATTGGAAGTTATGGCCACCACTCTTGGCAACTCGATAGTCTCTATCCACAAGTAGAATCCTCAAGATTGGTGCTTGCTCTTGACACAATAGTCTAGTATTATTAGTGTTCTTCAAGTCTGTCATGAATATTCTGCAATCGCGACCCCCTGAGTAGACAGTAGAGAAAGAGTCATCCGTCTGCAGAGCCCATACACCACCATCGTGTAAGCGTATGATTGAAACACATCTTTGTTGTGAGATGGACCAAAGCCTGACTGTACCATCGGATCCAGCCGACAACAAGAGAGAGCCATCTTCAGAGAGGACCAAACTTCGTACATTATCCGTATGACCTCTGAGCTTAATAAGTTTTTGTCGAGAGCGAGGATCCCATAATCTTATGACCTTCTCGGTCGAACCGCTCGCCACTAGTGTGCCTGCTTTGTTTATAGCCAACGAGTAGATACTATTCTTGCTACCATCCAGAGGTTTTGTTGTGACTGTATTTTTGGATGCAGTTAGCATGGTCAAAGCTTGAATATCCCATAAATAGATCATCTGATCAAAACCAGCGGATGCGACAATTTCTCGGTCCTTGGCGTAAGCTAAACACTTGGCATAATCTTTGTGACTTCTCAGGGTTGACAAGCAAGAGCCTTGATGAGCATTCCAAACTTTGATAGTTGTATCATTAGAAACGGATATCAAATTTCTACCATCACAGCAAAGGATAATATCGTTTACCCAGTCGGTGTGGTGCTCCATCGACTGACGGAAGAAATCTCCCTCTTTGTCAGTCCTGACGGTGTCCCAATCGTAGCCATTGTTACGGCTGATCTGTTCTGTAGGTCTCTGTCTTAGCTCACTATCAAAGCCCCAGATCCGTATAACTGAATCACGACCTGCCGAGTAGAGTCTATCTAAGTTATTGTCATATTGTAGCGAGTTCACTCCAGCTCGATGGAGTCGCTCTTCTTTATCCCGTATCACATAAGATATCGATATCTTCTTCTTGTTGGCGTGCAAGTTTTGCCTTTGATATGAGGCCATCAGCTAAGGGTCGGGTTCATTCATAATATCAAAGTGATATGCACTCAAAAATCTCATTGTCTTGGGATATGTTTAGATTTCGCAGTAAAAGGTTCGAGTTAAATATATCGGCGGTGCGGAATTGTTTGATTCAAAACGCACGATTCAGAACGAGAATAGACGGTCGTGCAGATGGCGCGCTTACGAGGTTGCACTCTTGTATCTGTGGAGATCGCATAATCCTCAGTGACACAAATGGTTCCCGTTGAGCATAGTCCACGCTCTACCAGGAAAGTTTCAAAAATATTGAATTGATATGGAGATAAAGATTAACAACTTCTTGGGTGTTGCAGCCTGGAAATGGACCGCGAAGCATGAGGACTGTGGTATTTGTCGAAACCCTTTCGACGACTGCTGTGCGGATTGCAAAGCCCCTGGTGATGATTGCCCGTTAGTGTCTGGGCGTTGCAGTCATTGTTTCCACATCCACTGTATTGAAAAATGGCTTGCTCAACCTCACATGATAACTAATCAACTCTGTCCCATGTGTCGCCAAGAATGGAACATAGCATCTTGACAAAGTTTCTACAATGTTGGTCCAGATGTCATTTATATATTGATCTACTTTGGCAGCTGAAATCTATCTGTCAATAAACGTATATTAGGACAGAAACCAAGATCACATGGCATCTACAGATTCTCTATACTTATCGAGGAAGATTCTATCCAGCATGGTTGTTGAAATACATGATAGTTTAGAATCAAAAACAATTCGCAGCTTGTGGCTTTCCGTGATCTAGCCAAACAGTCAATTCATTGATATAGATTGGGTTGATTCTGCTTGATGTTCCGAGTCAATTTTTGACTGACTGGTCGAGCCTACACCCACGTCGACTCGGTTACATGAAGACCGGTTTTATCATAGTTCTGAAAGGGCTAGCATGTCAAGCTTCATGATGACTCAACTTAAGAAGCTAAACGTGAGCTTCATGTATCATTTGTAACAGATATGTTGCTAGTAGTTTTTCGTTGCAACTAACAACGTCCGACAAGTCAGGCTCATCCTGGCTAAGTTGAAGAATCTTAGCTACACTTACCATAGCCTCCTTGTATGAGAATCTACTACCAATCATATGTTCAAACTCCTTCGACGAGCGACACACTTCCGCCAGATCACAGTCGATTTCAAACTTTTCAAACAGTCCACGATTGAGGTGTACGCTGAAGAGAGCCTGAAAATGGTTGGATTGATTTATAAGGTTTAAGCGACGCTCCAATTTAAACTTCGGTGTCTTTCCATAGGTCCATTCCCATTTCGTCAGGTCATCCCGGATCGCATTCAGTGATTCGAAATCTTGTTCGCTGCCGTCTACCTTCCTTTCAGACAGGATGGCATCCTCACGGGTATTCTTATAACGCTTGCTGTAAGCCTGAGTCAAGTCAGAGATGACCTTGTCGACAGTTAGATTGGAATCAATTTCGTTGAGGTTGATTACCTGACTCCTCGTGCTGGCAGTAGAGTTGGTATTGATGAAGTCTTGCTGTTTTTGTCTGATAACAGCTTGTAAGATCTCTTTATCGGTATCAACCAGCAAAGTGAAATGATGATAACTATTGTATCTACCCAATTTTGCTGCCGAACCTGACATCTTCAAGCCAGTCGATGAATGCACGAGATCGTGCCTTTTGTTCGGCTCACATTTAATCCCATAGTTCTCATCCAAGACTGACGCCAAGAACTTCAAATTATCTTGGCGGCATTCAAACACTCTACGGTCTCCTATAATACTGATGTTGATATTGTTTTCGTCGTGGTAAACGCAACCCCCACCAGAGTGGCGTCGTGCCAGTTTGATACCGAGTTTATCGATCAAGCTAAGGTTCGTCTCTATCCACGGATTCTGGTGACGGCCTATCACAACACTGGGCGTATCGGTCCAGATGAACACAATAGGATGCTCATATGAAACAGCCTGTGGATCAACTTTGGTGGCTTCTCGTGTCTCGAACCTGAGTTTGCTGTATACCCAGTGTTCGAGAGCCAAATTAGTGTAGACATCATTGCTTGCAGAGACTAGCACTGGACTGGAAGATAGCGCGCTCAATATAGATGCATATCTCCTGAGATAGTTATTCACAGCAGGATTGCAGCTGGGTATAGATTTGAGGATTGTACCTAGAAACATTTGGTCGGTGATCCAATTAATATCACATATCTGAGTGTAGAGAAGATATCAACCCCGCTCGGGATGGACAGAGAAAATGGACATCTTCCAGGCGAAAGAGCGAATGGAAACACGTGACGCACGATAAATACAACGTGTGCGAGGCACGTCGTATAGACTGCTTTCTAACATTACTGCAGATCTCAGGTCGAATCTATTCGTCTCTTCGAAGAATCGTTAAACCTCATTAAGACGAAATGTCTTGTTAGTCATCATTGGTACACAGCTGTCCTGGTGTCAATATCCTGAAGCTCATATACAACTCGTTTTTGGGTGAGGACTATCATCAACTAAACCAAACATGTGATAATGACAAATAACAAGCTTGTCATTCGGCGCCTACCACCATCTATGAGCGAAGACGAATTTCTGAGACAGGTTTCTCCTCTACCCGACCACGATTATTTCTGTTTCCTGGAGGCTAATCTTAATCTAGGGGCATACGCTTTCAGTCGAGCCTATATTAACTTCATTGACTCCAATCATATGATAAATTTCCGCGAGCGCTTCGATAATTACATATTCTTGGATAAAGATGGCCACGAGTATCCAGCAGTTGTTGAGCAATCGTTCTGGCACAAGAGCCCCAAAAATGGTCCATTCTGTGCGCGATACAGTGAAAATCGATCATTGTTACCAGAAGGACCCGCATGCATTGAATCCTCAAGAAATTCCGGTGACAATGACACAGACTGCATCGCCAAGACCACCATAAGCATCCAACATGATCCTGACTTTATTGAGTTCATCGAAAAGCACAAGGCCGCGAAGAAGAGAAATCAACAATCTCCGATACAAGCCTTAGAGAACAACTTGGACGAGCTGACCAATGCGTCCAATAGCAACTCATCGAATGATAAGGGAGGCCCTAAGATAATGACTCCATTGATGAGTTATGTTAATCAAAGGAGGACTCAGAAAAACATTAAAAAGAGTAGGAAGTGAGACCACTCATTACTCGGATGATCAGAAACTGCGGGGCATAACGACTCGAGTGTTGCCAAGCTCCCTTCATCCACTTGAACCAAGCATCTTAACTTGCAGCGAATGATTCACCCTCAATTCACCAATTTCAATATCAATCGCGATGATACTTCTATGAGGTAAACTTTGTATCTGACTATGGATCACATACTGTTTATTTCTAGATGGTATCTCGCAGAATGGATTTTACGTTGCGACCCGCCTCACTTCATTGCGAATAGAAAAGGATTCGTCATCTTAAGTGCAATACCAGCCACCAGAAGAAAACCTCTTAGTTCGATTGGCGATATCAATGGCTCACATTCTCGCGTAATGTCTTCTGGCAGCTGAACCTGTTTAAAACGTATATGAAGGCATCAGGTATTGGAATGGCATCTTGAAATCCCACCAGCTCCCCATGAGGATTCGCTTTCTCTCTGACTGTTGCGGCTCGAATGGCGTCATAGAGTACTTGTTGATTATGACAAGCTCGACGACAATGCTTCCAACTCGGCCAGTTATGAAAAACAGCAACTTCCTTATGCGTGAAGATTATCGAAGATCGTTATCGGTGTACTGACATCAAATCTAGGGTGCGCTGGCATAACCCCAACTTTTTGCAGGTGTCTCAGCCGAAAGGAAACTGGAGTTTGGCCATTGAGGCTGTCAGATAGCAAAGCAATCGGAGCATGTAATTTTCTGTAGATCACTGAGATTGTTGAAAGACAATCAGACAATCAGAACGAGCTTATCGGCTGTCGAGCCAGGATGTTGTGGCAATAAAACCACTTTTGATAGCGAATCGATGGGTGCGGGCGGTACCAAGCAGTGAATTTAAGAAAGTCATGCGGGTTGACAGAAGAGAGCCGCGAACTAGACGGGCGTTACGAGGGTTTATTGAACAACTCACACCCGTCATGCTCACCTGTGCGATATGAACGCTTGGTAGAGTGCAAGATTGCGAGAATGCGCTAAGTTGCACATTGAAAACTTGTAAACTCTGCCATTGGAGTGTTGTGGTTGGAAGGCCATACGAACTTGACTCTCGGGTGCAAGATCGAGGCGAGAATCAAGTCCTTGATAATCAGTTTACAGTGCTGAGTTTGCAGTGTTTTCAGAGTTCCATCGAGATGCTGTTGTTCGTTCACAAATCAAGAGCCGAGTTCGCGTGATTGCGTGGATTGGTGATGACGATGACGAGCGCGCTGGAGCGTGAGATCGATTGGCAGACTACTCGCGACGCTTTTAATTTGTGGAGATATTCAGACTGCGCTGCTTGAGGCCCACCGTTTGCCCTCCCAGGGCTGTGAGAGCCGTCGTGCCAGACACAAATCTCGCCAAGTTATCGGACCGCCGCTCACGCTAAACGGCACCTTCATGTAGAGGTTTAGACTCACACACATGCACTCAAGCGCTTGCCGGATTACATCCATCCTCAACCGTACAGAGATTCAAAGGCAGATAGAGAGCTCACGGCTCGACTGTCGCTGGCGTCTTTGTGAGTGCCGTCGTCGTCGAGGTCCGGACTCGGCTTAGGCGTCGTCGTGGTGCGCGTAGGGGAGAGCTTTTTGCTTCGCCAGTCGCTATTTTTATTATTATTATCACCATTCTGATAATTAATCGCCGCTCGAGGATATGCGCTTGAGCGAGCAAGAGCGCCGTTGCCGTGCGCACGGAACATCTTGCTCTTGGTCGTTGCTTTCATTCGGCGAAGCGATGTCATCAGGAACGTTACGTAATATTACCGGCGAGCTGCACGTGAGCGCCAGTCGTCCAGGCCAGAATAGAGGCTGTTGGCGATGCGCGCAAGTGAACACACGCACACATCTGGCGTCCTGCGAGTTTCAAGACGAGCTCCCTCGCGTGCCTTTAGCTCGTGGGCCAAGTCGGAAGTGAGCCCGAAAGTCGTGTGAACAATTGTGAGCCTCGTTCGCGAGATCGACGGGCTCACCCGATGGCTTCTCGAAACACTCGAACTCTTGTGAGTGTCATACAGCTCGCTGACTCTTGGCGAGCCATCCGCTTCTTTGGCACGCGTCCACCATCTGAAAGGAGCGCCCTGCATCCGTGGCCGCGGGGCGTGTCACTTGTTGCGACGGGCGAGCGTGTCATTTGAAAAGGTTTGCGGGGTGTCGCACGAGCTATGACTCACTCGTGCAGGGAGTGACAGTCGGCCGGGTGCTCTAGGCGCTGATTTTGAGTCGTCGTGGAGCCCGCAAGAGGTTTCCGCCGTTTGTGGGCCTCTCACTTGGTGCCCTCGTATGATCGCGCCGGCAAGCCCTCGAGACGGGCCCTCATGCGAGCCTCTCTGGTACACGAGAGCGCTCTGTGTGTCAATGTGGTAGCGAGGGAGCGACCAAAGCCGCGGTCGCAGCGGGTTAGACTAGCGGCTTCATTAATGCATCCCGACCGACTCGTCGACAGGGCGGCGGCGCCAACGACTACGACGACGACGACGACGACGGGCGTCCGCTTGGAGGCTCGCCTAGGCGCTGGCGTTCAACAGAGACGCGGACGACGACAACGACGTCGACGACGAGGCAGACGCTCGAACGGGCGGCAAGCGAGATTGATTTGTTTATGGTCGTGCGCGCGCGCCTTCGTCCCGGGCGGCGGCGCCGCCCGAGCTGGCGCCTGATTCCTATCGTTCGACCTTAAAAACGGCGA
Source organism: Boswellia sacra (assembly GCA_013180625.2). Lineage (NCBI taxonomy): Eukaryota > Viridiplantae > Streptophyta > Magnoliopsida > Sapindales > Burseraceae > Boswellia > Boswellia sacra. The sequence continues at coordinate 52,688 of SNVD02012284.1, read as the reverse complement.
CTGCGCCGGCGCTGTTGCTCCGAGTTGCTATTGCGTTAGCGAAGAGCCGGCCTCGAAGCGGACGGCCCACCGACGACGACGACGACGCCAAGCTGACGCGGCGCCACGCGTGCGCCTGGCAAGGCCCGTCCTAGCGCTCGAGCGCCCTCGAGTACGGGCGCCCACGGCTGAGTAGGGCGCCCAGGCGTCGTCGTCGGCAATCGGCAGCCGGGGGACACAACACAACACTAGACAACACAATGCGCGAGCGGCGATTGCGTCGACAAGCCTCAGGAGTGAAGCGCCAAGCTCATGACGCCGACAACAACGCCGCCGGCGCGCACGCCAGCGCACATGCACACGCAAGTACACACACACACACACACATTACATAGACACGCTCACATCGCAAAGGACCTCGAGCTCACCTGGCGGGCGGGCGTTGGGCCGAAGTGGGCGAGCTAGCTGGCGAGGGCGTGTGAGTCCTCGAATCCCTGAAGCTTGTGAGCCGCGCCGACCGAGAACTCCAGCAAGACCATCGCCTCGACGAGACGACGATCACGACCTATGAGCGAGTCTGTGGCGCGCACTAGCGCTGCGATCGGCAAACACAAACACGAGATTGCATTAGGCCCGCGCCAACGGCGACAACGACCACGCCATAACAATAACAATAGACCGAGAGAGAGAGAAAGAGAAAAACCGAGACCGTAATAATTAAGCAAGCGATTTATTAGCGGTCGGCATCAATTTGAGCGTCGAGCGTGAGCAAGCGCGAGCCAACCTAACGCCCAGGTGAGTCAGGCGCTGCTCTTGGCGCCGCGCAAGAGCCGTCGAAAGTGATCCACACTACGAGAGAGCTACAGCTGAAGCGCCGCCTGGGCATCGCCCAAGTTTTAATCAACGCCAATTACAGACCAGTCGCTCGTGTCGAGTGGAGCTGAGTGGCGAGGGCGCACGCGACTTGTTGGCCGCTCGCTTGTGTGGATGTGTTTGTGTGGGTTGAGGTGGACTTGAGTGGTGCAGCCAGCGGGCGTCGTGGCCGAGCCAGAGGCCAGATAGAAGCTGATCACAGAAACAGCCGCAGAGCTTCAGAGTCAAATCCTCGACAGTGTCAGTGAGCACCGCCCGTGGGCGATCTGGTGCGCTCTAGCGAGCGTCCGTGCGCCCACGCGCTCTGCGGATTAGCGCTTCCGAGTGGTGCGCCCACTCTCGAGCATAAGCGTGCAATCTGAATCACTAACACATCCATCGCGGAACTCGACGACTGGATTCCGTCAGCTCGGCACACATACAAACTCACTCAGCGACAACGAGTGGCGCCAACTCCAGACCCACACTGACACATGGCCGTGGGCGCGAACGTCCGGCAGCGCCTCAGTGTAGCCTCGTATTATCAGCGGCCTAGGATCGCACACGGAGCGCGCAACAAGTCGCTGAATGGTCATAATCACATCTACAACAAGCACACAGCCCGCAATTAGTCGCTCGAGCGGGATGTTGGAGCAACCAATCAAGACTACGGTCAGGATGCACGAGTCTGGCGAGCTCGAGCGCCAGCGGCCAGTCATCCGCATCGATGACCACAACGGCCACACCAGAGTGCTGGAGCACGTTAACAACTCCACCGAGCTTGCCAACACCATTCGCGCCAGCATCGACAGCGGCCGCGACAATCCCTTCCGGCCCGACGGCGAGATCTACAAGATGACCGACCCCATAGTGGATTTTTACCTCTTCGGACCGGCGCACGCCCGCGCCCAGTCGCCCAGCTACGCCGACTTGGGCAACTCCAAGAAAGCCAAGAAGTCCAGGAACAAAGACAACGCCAGCAAGGCCAGGCGCTGGTGGCGCCGCAATCGTCGCGGGCCTCAGGCTGCGGGCGCGGCCGTGGTGGCGCCAGCGGCGAGCACGAACCAAACCAAAACAATGACAAATTCAAACAAGCAAGAGAACTGCCAGACACCAGTGAACGAGAATGTCCAGCAAAGACCATGTTGGCGCCGATGGCTTTGCTGTTGTTGTTGCTGTGGTCGGCTCACCAAGAAGACGGCGCCCGCAGGTGCGGACACGAATGGACAGCTGAGGTCCAACATCGACTACTACAATACCAGTCACCAGTCTGGACCGCCGCCACGATCTCAACCAAACAACAACGACGCCAAGAACAGCCAACGGCAAGCAAGTTGACAGGCTCGTCGGCCTTTTTGTCCTCGGGTCCCACATCAACCCTCACAAACTCGAAAGGGATCGAGACTGAGACGCAGCAGCAACTACCGCTCGTGCAGATCATGACATTGGTGGTCGTGGACGAGAAAGAGGACAGCGTTGACGATAAGTTGATCAAGACGGAAACTCAGTCGAATGTCCAGCAGAAGTCGTCCACGGGAGCTCAAAGAGCCATTCGAGTGGGCGACTCACGCAGATGCATCGTATCTTGACGAGCACATGCCAGAAAATAATCCTCTTCAGCACTTGAGATTTCCAGAAGGTCTGATGCTATGTGTGAGCTAGAGACGACAGGTAGAACAACGAATTTGATAGACAACGAATGACTGAAAAGCCACTCACGAGGTGAGAATCTGTTCGACAGGCTGCGACATCTATCGGACGTGACATTCACACGCAAAACTTTGAGCCTTGGCACCCACCATTGGTAAACTATAAGCACAATGTCGGCCATGAGCCAACTGGTGATGTTCAGAATACACGTGGTTGAAGGACTGACAAAATCACCGCTCGAATTGATACAAAAGAGAATACCCAATCCGACTCGATCGTTCATTCATCGAGAATTTTAACACTTGACGCCACGCCTGGTGCGGTTAGTAATCCAGAGGCGCATAGTGATATGAATGAATCAGAGTAGAGATGCGATCAAGAGAAACTTTCTATTTATCTGTCTATTTGAGTTTTTGATTATTTGCATTCCTTTGTTGAGCACATGTTTTCATAATTCTGGTCGCATCTCAAGTCTGTCGCAACAGGTGGAGAGCGATCAATCGTCCGTCAAGCGCGGGACTCGCCTGCACGGCTCTGCATTCCTTGCTACTCTCGAGCGCACATAGCGACCACGGATAACTTCCTACTATATACATTGCACTTCCTTGCGAGTCCCGCTTTCCTCCATCCAATCAGTCCGTCTTCTTAGGGACCTGACTTCTGGACCCATTGGCGAACCCATTCGAGCCCACCTGGTTGTAGTCCACCTTCCCGGTCGTGGCCGCGTTGCTCACCATGGGCGAGTGGGTGCCGATCTGCGACAAGCGGCGTACACCATGCGACACCTGTTGCGAGATGCGCCGGCCCACATTAGTGGCGACGCGCACAGTTTGTTTGCCATAGTTTTCAATGTAGAACTTGGTGAACAAATAAATAAAGACGATTGAGAAGAAGATGTTGATATAGAGGAAGGTTTTGGGGAACTTGCAGCCGGGAATGAATAGAGGCTGGGTGGAGTGGAGGATCATGATGATGAATTGAATGATCTGGAACTGGGTGAGGAACTTTTTCCAGCCCAGATAGGGGCGGGCAGATTTGAAGGTGGCCAGGAAGTAGTAGGAGTACATGACGGTGTGGATGAAGGTGTTGAGGAAGGGGAAGATGGCTGAGTTGCCGCCGGGCGCGAACTTGACAAAGAACCAGACGGCGATGGGCACGCTGAAGTGGTGGAACACGTGGAAGCCGCTGATTTGGCGATTCTTCTTGCGCAACACAAAGCAGATAGTGTCCACAAACTCGACTACGCGCGACAAGAGGAAAACGTAGCCATAGAGGATGATGCGCGACGCCTTGGAGCTGGTGTCTGCGGTGTTGATAGGCTGACAACCGAAGGTGTCCAGGCCATAGTTGAGCAGCTGGCAGGCCATCAGGAAGCCGTAGGCGTTCCAAACCACCATGAGCAGATTGTAGATGCGGATGAATGTGAAGAGCTCGTAGGCCTTGCGGTCGCGCATGTGGGCCGGCCCGATGATCTTGACGAACCAGAGGTAGCTGATGCACATTGTCACAATGGGCCAGGGCGTGCGCATGAGGGGGTAGGCTGCCACGCGCGGGTCGCCATGCTTATCGAAGAAGTCGGTCGTGTAATACTGCAGAGAGTCCATGGCGAACGAACCAGCGGGCGGTCGACTTGACTTGATACTCTTAGTTCTCTTGAACAGGGCCGGTTGGGTAGGGACTATGTTTATGATCTGGACGGCGCACTTCCGTCGCAATCAAAATGACTATAACAACTGACAGAGAGCCTCTCGAAGTTGAGCTTGTACTCGAGCGCAGGCACCAGCTTTTGTAGCGATGCTGATCTGAGATGCAACTCCTAGAGTAGACCTGAACACGCTGACAGTCTTTGCACAAATGGGCGCAATTTGCAGGGATTCTCGAGCTCAACTTCGAGCCGACCTGCAATTGTGCTGCAGACAATAGAGGCCTTAAACTGCAACAACGTCACTGCTACATTATAACAACACAAGCTCACTGGCTGCGATTTGCGCCGCCGCCGAAGCCCCGGCTGCTGCCAAAGATAAAGTCGAAGACAGAGGAGCTGGCGAGACGGCCAGACTCTGACGATAGGGAACTGCAGAAGAAAGTTTTCCACCCAAGAGCGGCCAGGACGCGAGCGCGCGCCAGATCATCAAAGTCGGCGGGCACCTGTGCACGGCGAGTGTAAGTTCAAGAGGGGGCGAGGGCGGCGGTGGCGGCGGCGATGAGCGGCGCACGCGCTCCACTCTGCACGAGTGGGCCACTCGAATCCGTGCGCAGAGCGCAACAGGCCCGACAGCTCCCTCGCCCGTGGGAGAGCGCCTGTCACTTGTTTGCCGAGATCAGCCTCAGCTCTCAAAAGTCGAGCCGCGTCGCCAAGGTGCAGGTGAATCGACTGGTGCGCTCTCGAAAGCGCACGAGTCAGTTTATCTCTACTCGCTGCCAGTCTACAGGTCGAGCCGCCCGCTGCAGCGCCCGCGACAAGTGGCCCGCTCGTCCCGAGGCGCACGCAAATTACTTGCACTGCGCGCTCGCATCCATTAGTTCTCTCTCACTCCCTCACCTCATAACCGCTCCTCTGTTCTCGCAAGAGTGTTGTGTAACTCTGTGCTTTAGAGACAGCTAGGCGCTCGCTGTTGATTATTATTATTATTATTATTATTTGATGCGTCCTCCCGTTGGTGGAATTTCTCACACAAACAAGCCATTCCAGACGACGAGTTGACATCCTCAGGCGTAGGCGCGCATACACACGCGCTCGCGAGCTGAAGCTCGGAGGCCGGTGGCGCTTCCTCGAACCTTTTGATGTTCGACGACGAACTTGGCGGCTGCTTCGCCATGTTCGTCGCCAGTCGTGCCAAAGCACTGCGTGCCTCCAACTGCCACCGCCTAAATGACATTTCCTCTTGTGTGTGTGGGTGCCTTCGAGGATACACCGAGGTGCTCGCACGCCAATAAACCCTTTCTCCGAGGTGCCAGCCAAACGTGGGTTTGGCTCTCGGCACGCGCCACTATCATCTCGACACGACGAACGCCTCAACTGTATCCGACAACCCTTCTCGTCTATAGAGGCAATCAAGCAGCAAGGCGGCAAAGTCAGCCAACTGAGGCGGAGCACCTCACTCGTGGAGGTGTTTTTCAATTGGACGAGCAGCTCGATCATGTCTCGACGGAGCTGAAAGCAGTTTTCTGGTTCGTCACTTGAAAGCTGGTGACTGAGCTTCGCCACGCCCGCAATCACTGTTGTGTGCGAAGAACACCGCCAGCGCGCTCCTACGCCATCTTCTTGTGTTTTCACTGGAGCTTTTGTAATTGTTATCGTTGCGAAACAGTGCCGCACGCGCTCGACAGGTGCGCCGAGAACGAGTTAGTTGCCGCTTCGACTCGACGCGACTGGCGCCCGTGAGCACAAACAACTGGCTGGCCCTGGAAACTTTCCGCTCGCCGAGTGATGTTCTCCAGACACTCGCCCACCTTCATTGGAAAGCGTTCGTGCGAGCGAGCAACTCATCTAGCCTGAAACTCGCCTCAGACGAGACATCAAACAAACCGACAGCTCATGTTGATTGCAAGTATGCTGATGATGATGATGATGATGTAACAGCGGCACATCGGCTAGTAAGTTTGAGACAGTACGTCATTTTCTCTCATCGCTAGATCATGCGCCCAGCTGAGAGTCGGTCTCGAGCGAGCTGTAAGCCTCGAGTGCGCTAGCGTCTGGCCGGGACACCCAACACCAGATCCTGTTTCGGTTGTCGCACGCCCACCAAGTTGTCGACATGGACACTCGGGGTGCGAATTCCCGTAATTGCTAACCCGGCGTAAGCTTTATCAGATGATAAGAGGGGCTGACGGCGTGCATCGAGATGTTAACTGTCGACTGGCTGGTTCTCGGCGGACTGAATTCAGTGAAGGAACAGTCCGCAGTCAAACTAGAGGACTCGCATCGCAGTTAGGTTAGTCAGAGAGCCTTCTGACTGTTCCACCGACGACTGTCAGATTCCGCTCGGACGCCTCCTATGCGTGCAACACCTCGCCAAGGCTGGACCAATCCCAACCAAAGGCCTGCTCACGCCAGTCGGGCAGCGGCGAGGCCCCTCTGGTCGTGAATGAGTGAGCGTCTTCGGGCCTGGTTTTTAGTCAAAATATCACGACTGCCGATTGTTGACTGTCCTACCCAGTCGGCAGTCGGCGGCTGAGTCGGACAGTAGCCGACTGTTCGACTCTCAGGCAGTCCAGCTAACATCTCAAGCTCTGTAGCAAGAAAGTCGCGCGAGCATTGTAATTTGGAACGTGCGCGCGCGCTGTCGCGCCGCCGACTGATCTCACTCGAGCCTCATCTTGTTATTCGGCGCTTGCTTGGGGCGATGCCTCATAGCCGTCAAGCCTCATCAATGATGATTATGTTATGATCTCCGGCCTGCAGACCATATCACAACAATATGGTGCTGCCTCTACAACAACAAACCCTCCATACCTACCATCTGGCACTATCCATAATTTTGTTGCTTCTCACAGTATACCCTTATCTATTTAATACAAACAATGTGTCCTACGTCGTTGCGGCCTATTCGGCCGGCGACTTCAACCTCAAGCACAAATCAATCGGGAAATTTGACATCATCCAAAGTGATGATATCATTCTGTCAAAATTGATCTCAACCAGATCCCTCAAATCCGACCAACTGTTGATTGAACGACATGATGAGAAAGAAAATTCTATCAGTGGGAATGGCGAGCAGGGGTCGAAAAACGCATCATTGAATGGAATGGACCCAATAACGTCGACACCACTGCAAGAGATCCAAACAAATGAGGCAATCAAGAAAGTGCACTTCTCCTCACTCGGGCGCAGGTTTCACCTACGACTTGGCCGACCCGCACACCTCATAACAGATGACTTTATGGTCATAACCGTCGATTCTCATGGTAGAGAGACGAGAGTACCATTCAACAATAATGACTTGCTGGTTATGGAGGGAACCCTTGAAGGGGAACCTGGCTCGAAGGCTGTGGCCTCATTCAGCAGCCAAGAGAAACTTATGACTGCTCAAATTGGAACGGGTAAAGATGTGATAATAGTCGAGCCAGCTTATCTGCACAAGGACGAACTGCAAGTAGGTGCAAGCACCGTAGGACAAGATAGTCTCTTCAGCAATACTAGCTCAGATATCTATGATAGAACTATGATAGTATACAGATTGAATGATCATAAACGGTCCAAGTCGTCCTCGGATGAGCACGTCATGAAAATTGGTCTGAAACACTTCGAGGCTGATAGGCTGTGCGACGCCCTCAAGGTCGACAAAGCTCAATTCAATAGCAGCACTATCCAGAACAAAGAAAAACAGGCCGAGGACAACATTGTAGGATCATACGACTTGGTAAGTCGATCGAAGCGACAAAAAAGACGGCGCGGAATTGAGTTCCTATATGAGCAATCGCGTGACAAGACGAGATGCACATTGCATTTGGTTGCTGACTACCTATTTTACAAGCACGTCGGAAATAGCGATCGACAAACAACCATCAACTACCTTCTAGCCTTAATCAATCGCGTGAATCTAATATATTTACCAACTGTTTGGGAAACTGGTGAAGACAAACTAGATAAGTTCAACAACATAGGCTTCACCGTGAACAATATAACTATACATACCGAGTACACTCACCAAACTTCGAGCGAACTCCATTACAATATGCAGAGCAGCAAAGTGTGGGCTGCACGTGAATTCTTGGATAACTTTTCACGGAACTCGCCTCCACGACATTATTGTTTGGCCCACCTACTCACTTATAGACAATTTGACTCACCTGTATTGGGTCTGGCATACGTTGCGAGCACTCGCTTCGGAACGATCGGGGGAATCTGCAGTCCTACACAGCAGAAAGGAGACGCCCTTTACAAACACAATACCGGCATCAGCAGCACAAAAGGTATTTACGGCGAAACACTGATAACCAGGCAAGCTGATCTTGTCGTGGCGCATGAGCTTGGTCACAACTTGGGCGCCGAGCATGATTCTAGTGCATGCCGTCCCTCGCCTTCGGAGGGTGGTGCCTACCTGATGCATCCTTATGCTGTGATGGGCTTCGAGCATAACAACAGATTTCTATCTAATTGTTCTCGGATAGCCATCGGTAGGGTGATCAGACGTAAGGCGTCTAGCTGCTTTGTTGTCGCAGTCGATGACGTCTGTGGGAATGGAATAGTCGAAGACGGTGAGGACTGTGATGGTGGTGGATTGGGTTACGAACACACTGATCCATGTTGCGACACCTCTTGCAGATTCACTCCGGCTTCACAGTGCAGTGACCGCCACTCTTGGTGTTGCTCAAACTGTCGCATAGTACCTGCCGGGCGTCAATGCCGGCCGGCCGAAGAGTTCAATTGTAAGCAGGCCGCCTACTGTGACGGTCGCTCTGCTGACTGTCCACGGAAATCACCACCGATTGAAGATGGCAAAACTTGTGTCGGGCGTGGGGTTTGTGAGAAAGGCGAATGTCGCCCTTTCTGTGAGGCCCGTTCACTCATCTCATGTTTATGCAATACACCGGCAGATGCATGCAAGTTATGCTGTAAGCAGAATGTCAATAGCACTTGTGTACCATACGACATCAAGGCACCTTTCTTGCCTGACGGAGTACTTTGCTATCGGGGAGTTTGTGAGAAGGGTCGTTGCGAGCAACCCATCCAGGACGTTGTCGAGCGGCTCTGGGATGTGATAGAAGACATTAATCTGACTACATTCGCCAAGTTTCTGCGCGATAATATCATCCTTGTTGTCCTAGTCGCCTCCATACCATTATGGTGCTTGGCAACTTACTTCATCAATGAATTTGACAGAAGGATCAAACAGGATGTGGTCTCGGAGTTGCGCAAGAATCGGAGCCGCAAAATGCCCCTGAGTAGGAGTCCATTCTTACCACCACTGTTTATATCAGGAGGTACACCAGATGCACAATCCAGAGGAAGCATGAATTCAATGGGTGATGACGAACGAGAGCGAGGAGACCCCTCGCTTCCATTATCAACTCTGGCAGGTGGAGTATTCTTTCCTGGTCCTATGGTTCGCTCGGACAAACCTCAAGCCTCAGCGCAGAAGGCAGATATATCGACAACATGAATGAAACCATTCTGACGCCCGCGCACGCACGCACGAACGAACGCGCGAATTGAATTCTGGAATTTGTGATCTTCACGCACGCGGTGAAAACTATTTTCCTTCTCCCTATCGTCTTGTTCGCATATTATGTATTTTATCTCCCTCTGACCTCATCAACCCGATAGGTTGTTTGACAATTAAATGATACTATTCCAGCCTAAAGAACATCCACTCACCTCACTTCCTGCCATCATCGTCTGATCCAAAGTTTGTCACAGATGACAATCTTGGACACGACAGATAATATGGGTAATCCGTGGTTATTCGACGCGGATCGCCTTGCAGTCACACCATCGCTCGGAGATGGAATCACAAAAGATCAAGAGTGCAGCTATAGAATCATAGGCACTAAATTCATAAGGGATTTGGGTGCGAAACTAGAGGTCCACTATTATACAGTAGCCACGGGTACCGTTTTCTTCCACCGATTCTACATGTTCTATTCATTCAAATTATTCCCCTTATATCCAACTGCGGCCGCTTGTTTGTTTCTTGCTGGCAAAGCTGAGGAGACACCTAAGAAATCTACCATGATAGTTTCCGAAGCTAAAACACTACTCAAAGATATAGATTTTGCGCAGTTCGGAGCAGACCCTAAAGACGAAATTCTTACTCTTGAGAGGATACTCTTGCAAACCCTCAGATTCGATCTAGAGGTCGAACACCCCTATGAATACTTGATAAGATATGTTAAAGATTTGACTGTGTTCAAAGAGGAAATGAGTCAGGTCGACGCCAGCAAGGGATTGTTGCAGCAAGCTTGGACTTTCGTCAATGACTCTTGTTGCACCATGGTATGCCTACAGTATGAGCCCGAGATTGTGGCCATTGCCATGCTACTACTATCCTGTAAGACAGGGTCCTACGTTATAAAAGAATGGAAAAATATGCGCTCTCACCACAAGCACTGGTGGGACACGTTCGTCGACAATCTAGACGAGTCCACTCTCGAACACATTTGCCATCAAGTATTGGATGTGTATCAAGTCTTGGAAACCAACACAAATCGCGTTGATGATACGAACTCGACGGCAACTCAACCTTGACCATGATACAATTCAATAAAGTAGGAACTATTTACTCATTGACATAATGATCTGCCGAGATCAGCTTCGCCGCGCCGGTAGAGATTGTCGTGGAGCTGTATTTGCTAAGCTGAATGAGCTGAACCTGATTTGAGGCTGGAGGCCGTAGAACTGTAGCTTGCAAACCCTGAGAAATTCGGACTTCATCAGTCGGCGGACTTGAGATTCAGTTCTCCGATCGCGCGCGGCTTTCACAGTCCATTTGTTCGAATACAACCATTAAACCGAAGTCACCAGTTGACTGTGTCCTAAGCTGACAAGTCACACACAAAATCTGGATTTTGAGCCTACAGTCGACAGCTCTCCAGGTCCCAGCTCCAAATGCAGCTCAAAATCTAACTCAGCTCATCCAGCTGTTCAAATCCAGCTCTCTAAATTCAGCTCAGCAACAAACCCCTCGCGCACGTTTGTTCAGCCGATTATTTTCCTCTACACCAAAACAATTCTTTGGTGATGCATTCTTCCTAGTTTTGATGATATTAAGATGAATTGACTGTTTAGAACCTCAATGAAATCTTTTGAGTCATGGACCAAGACTCGAAAGATGCTAATGGACTGTTGGTCGAACTCGACAAAGGCCTTCAATCCCCCAACGTTGGAGATCAATGCGAGGCCATTGTCAGGTTCACGAACCTGTTCCAGCGCTACCCCATGCCAATTTTGGTTAACTCGGCTTTTTTTAAACTCGCTGAGGCTTTCAAAGCTGGAACTAACTTTATGAGAAATCAAATTTGTGAGGTTTTCGAACGCAATCAGCATCACTTAGATAAAGTTCTTAATATTGATGACATCTATCGTAATTTATTCGCAGTGACAACTTCCAACGACCCCATCGCTAGATCCCTGGCTTTGCTAGCCTTAGGCCACATCGCACCCATAGTATGTGATCATAAAAGCGCCCATCATTGTATCAGTAGCTCTCTGGAAACTGCCGAAAAGTTCGAGTTCGCCGCTACTCTGATATGTGCCGCATCCTATGTTAAGGTTTCAGCCGAATTTGCTTGCAACATTTATCCCAAGATAGTGTCTATAATTGATTCCGAGAAGTATTCCATAGATATCAAGATAAGAGCTCTCTCAGTACTAGACCATAAATTTTACAATGCAAACGATGCTATGCTCGTGAGATCGTTCCTTATAGAAGTGATAAACAAGACAAAACCGAAGAAATTGATTTGTGCTTCTATCACACTATCAACCAAGATATCATATACCTCTCTTTCTCATATAACAGCACAAATCGAACTACTCCTTGACGTCTTCAAGAATGACGTTCGCGAGATGGTTAGAGCAAATGCTCTCAAGAATCTACTATTCCTCGCCGAGAAGAGCCCACATATCTGGGAATCAGCCCACGTAAGACCTTTGCTAACTTATCTCGAGAACCTGCTCTCAACCGAACCACAAAAAGATTATGAAATCTATTGTATAGGTCCTATTCTTTCTATTTTCTGCAAGCTACTCACATGTCGATGTAACTTTATTATGCAACCCGAAAAGAGTAGAATATTCAAGCTAAGTCATAAATTTGCCCTTGACAATTCAGATCTGGCCTTACGCACTATGGCCTTCGAGTTATTAACAGTAAAATTCGAAGAGCATCAAAATCAAGTTGCGAAAGGCTCAATCGAATATAAAGAGAACGATGGAACCGTCGAGACATTGGATGCCATTAAAACTTTTCTCAGCCAAGCAGCTGTCGAAAATCCAATCTCCAAAAAATGTGAATCTGAAAAAGTTTGCTTCGCGCAACAAGTCTATAACGATAGCCTAAAACTCAAATCAATTTTCAAACAAATAGTCAAATTATGTAGTCTGGATCCCCACTACTGTTCTCAAATCCATGAATTAGTTTTCGAAATGCTGTCAACCAAAGAGGCGACTCTGGGTGATCTGAAGCCATATTATGTCGAACTGATGTTAGAATTGAAGATAGAAAGTTGGTTGTGGAATACTGATATGCAACAAATTGAGAGGCTGGACACAGACAAAGATCTGATGAGCATTAGGTGAAGAGCTGTGCATTGATACATCTCTTGATGTTTCAATTTTATTATCATATTTGCGCTCATGTCTTGCACATTACATGAGATCTTGGTCACCTTGACAAGGCTAGCACAAGTTCAACGATACTTCTGCGGATTAAAATGTCTTCCGGTGTATCGCTCTGTGCCCTTCTTCTTCGAACTCTCGTTTAGACACCCACATTCTCTTAAACGATGCCAGATTAGCTAGGATGGAACCACCTGTCCATGTTGAGTATAGTCGCTTTGGCGATGAGAAGATCTTTATACGGCAATTCTTGGGGGCACCTTTCTTGACTTCGCTGAGAAGACGCTCTCCGAAACCTTTGAACAAAGTGCTACCACCACTGAGAACGATATTCTCATAGAAGACTTTTCTTAGTTCTAGGTCACTCTTTGCTATACTATTAACCAAAACTTCATGGATACCCTCACTCTCACTACCGATCAAATCAGGCCTGAATAGTATCTCCGGGGCCTTGATTCTAGAGCTTGTGCCTATTTCAATCGTATGACCGTCTGGGAGTGTATATGCCATCCTTTCTGAATCTCCAGAAGCTGCCAAATCATCGAATGCTCTCATTGACATTGACGTTATGTAGCAAGCTTGTTCCTTGAGTTTCTTGATTACCTCGAATTCAGCTGTTGTGTTCAGTGTCAATCCTTCTTTTCTGATAAGGAACTTGAGAAATTTTGTTATATCACGACCGGCCAAGTCGGTTCTGACTATTGATAGTGGAAGAGCAAACCCTTCGTAGATTGGCACAGCTTGGGTGATGCCATCACCCGAGTCGAGAACTACACCAGTTGTTCTGCCCGAGGCGTAAAGCGATAGAACTGCTTGCATCGATATGAATAAAGCTGGAACATTGAATGTCTCGAAGAATAATTCTGCTGTTCTCTCACGATTCCTTCTCGGGTTGACTGGTGATTCTGTGATGAGGACTGGATGCTCTTCAGAAAAAATTTGGAGCTGCTCCTTGGAATAAATGTGATGCCAAATAAGCTCCATATCATTCCAGTCCACGACAGTTCCATGCTCCATAGGGTATTTTATACTTAATAGTCCTCTGTGTTGTTGTGCACTTCGTCCGATGAAATAGTCGCCCTCTAGACCACCTGCCATCACACGAACATATTTGGGTCTGCCGACATAGTTTGAAATGATACACTTAGGTTCTTCATCGCCAGCGAACCCGGCTTTGATTGTTCCAGAGCCGTTGTCTATAACGACAGGCTGGTTCATTATTGGACTTAGTTCCATCTTGATACTTTTGTTTTCTATAAGGCTGATAGCCTTGTCTTGTCGGTCGGTGTAGATGACAATATTTCAGAGTCAATTCATGAACAATCCCCAATAATTGGACCCGCCAGCTGTATAAGTCCACGCGTCTCGCTGCGAGCCTCGCGCACGACATCTGCACGATTTGAGCGTGCGCAATACCTGAATTATCCGACTTGGCTGATCCTAGAACTGACGCAGCCTATTTAGAACGTTAATTCACACGATCTTTGAATTTCGCAGATAATACCAATCCCAGAAATTTCCTCCTCTCAGCCGGCAAAGTAGTTCAACGGGACACCTCGCTGCAAGAGTTTGTACTTTGCATCTTGTATCTCTTTCAGCAGCGAAATCTGCTCATCTAATGAGAATTTTTCACACATATTGTCTATCTCCTCACCCCTGAGTAGGTCGTCAAGCTCGTTCTGTAAGCTTTGGTTATGCTCATATGTTCTTTGATTGCTACTCGATAGAGCTGTTTTCTTTGTCTGACATTCATCTCTTTCGATGAGTTGCTTCATCAAGGACATCTTTGTATCTCTATTGGAACTTTGCAGCTTAGAGATCTCGAGCTCGTTGTCATCTATCGCTCTCTGGCATATGAAGAGATTTTTACGGGCATCGCTTACGTCCAAAATAGCTGAATCGATGAATTGTTAGAGGATAAATTCATGGCTGGATAGAGGATTCACTTGTGTCTACGATACTTACTCTTGACAAGCTTATCGCTAGCGGTCTTGACCTGTTGGCGCGTTTGGTCAACTTGTGCGAAATGGTCGTCGAGTGTCATGTTGAATGGGTCCATCATTCTCAATATGTGGGGTGTAGGTTCTGAAAAAAGATTGGAATGGATGCGAGATTTCAGCAGTTAGGGCTAGAAAAATATCTCAAAAGTTCTATGTTACGAATCATAGCTTACGAATGGGCAGATAGATTCTACAAGCGCGCGTCAATGATTGCATAGTTCAATCTAGCGGAGTGCAATTCGCAGTGAAAGTTCGCAATGCTCTGGTGTTTACATGTGAGTTCTAGACATTAAATCACATGTTTCGGTCTCGCCCCACCCTTTTTGAGATGTACACTAAAAGCTGAACATTTGCTTGGCTAATCTAGTATTATAGTTCAATCATATTAGAATGAATAAATTGACAAATATCAAACACTACCGAAAGGAGCACGTGAAAGCCCTATACGGTAGATACGGTAAAAAATCGGGTATTAATCCAGGTGTACTCTGGCCAAGGAAGGAGGAGCTTATACATTTGAAACAATACGAAGCAACCTTTCAACCCAAACTAGATGATCTTATCTCTGAGAATCAAGCTAAAAAAGAGTCAAAATTGGAAGCTAGACGAGCGAGAGAAGCGGAGGTGTTGAGAAACTTGGAGAAGCTTCCAGGGGAGATGAAAAATTTCTTTGACAAGATCGAGAGCAAGAAACAAGAGAAAGAAAAGTACTTACGCGAACGCGAGGAACGTATTGAGGAGGTCCGAGAGATACTTGGGTTCAGAGCTAAGCCAACGGATGAGCGATTCTTGAAGGCCCTAGCCGAAAAAGATGAAGAAGAGGCCAAGGCTAGGAAAAAAGAGCTTAGAAAGAAACGTGAGAATGCTCGTTTAGAGGAGCTGTTTGAAGAGACCAAAGAGGTTAAATCCGAACCATAGTCGATATATAGATATTGTTAGTCATCATAGAACCGAATGATAATTAGTTTATGTAAGAACTTTTCGCATGTCGAAAACATCCAGACCGATTGTGATCTTCGTCAGGAATTGGCCATGGTTGATCGCTTGCCTGCAAAAATACCTTGAAGCGAGAATCACTGTGAAATCTGAGAGGATTGATCAGCGCCCGACTGAATATAGACCACATCTCTTCCGAGAAGTGAGGGACTACGGGATTTAACATAACAATCAGAGAGCCTAGAGCATCGGCGAATTCTCTTGTATAGACTGATGAATTCCCAAGATTACTACGCAATGTCGCCGTCAGAACATGTAAATCCGATATGTACTGTCGGAATTGATAGATTTCCTCGATGTTGAATATTACGTTCACAGAGCATTTGTTTCGAGCATGAATCAGCTCGTCCACCTTTGCAGCTAGACTAGGTTTGTCAAGCTCTGTTATCTTGACTTTATGTCGTTCTGTCTTATCAACGAGCGACAAACCAATGTTGTTGTAGTCTTGAAGTGTAAGAGCCAATCTTCTCATAAATGAGATCACTTCTCTAAACTCTTCAGAGATGGTTCGCCATAACCTCTCCGATTTGGGGTTGGCGTAACTCATAAGGCAGAATCTTGTAGCATCGACTCCAAATTCATTGAGTAAATCTTGCGGATCAACACCGTTTCCTTTCGATTTTGACATCTTCTCGTATGCCACTAGTAAATTTTTCTTATCGAGTAGAGAATCAGCCTCCGCTTTGGATATATATCTTCCATGCAGTTTGTATGTTCTACTCTTGACTACACCTTGAACAAGTAGATTGGTAAAGGGTTCTCGAAACGGAAGTTCTCCAAGAGAATATAGGAAATGTGTCATGAACCGAGCATAGAATAAGTGCATCGATGCATGCTCCTTACCTCCGATGTAACACCAAGTTGGTTGCACTTGGTTTTTGTCAAAGGGACCGCTATCGATCGGGTTGGCCGCATACCTTAGAAAGTACCAAGACGAATCGAATAGAGTATCGAGAGTCTCGCATTCTCTACGAGCTGGTGAACCGCACGACGAACAGTTAGTTTCAATCCAATCCCGTGGTGCCAACTTTTCTATTGGGGCTATTACATGTAGCTGATCTCGGGTCCCCATGGATTGAGTTTCCTGAACCTCTGTGATATTGGTTACCTTGGGCAGCAACACGGGAAGCTGGTCTTTGGAGACACCTTGATAACCACAACTGTCGCAGAGTGTCACAGGTATTGGGGTTCCCCAAAACCTCTGGCGAGAAATCAACCAGTCTCTGTAGGTGCTACTTGTATAGTAACCACCCAAATTGTTAAGCTTGGCTTTAAGGAGGACTTCTTCTCTATTTAAATGACTATCACATATATGATCACCAACAAGAGTAGCTTTTGTGCCTATGGGAAGAACTTCTGTGTCATCAGCCAAGGAGACTTCCATGCTTTCTAGAGAGAATGGATTGATGACTTCCTTGGATTTGAAAATTGTATTCAACCAGTGATCTTTGGATATGACTAGACGAGTTGTTTTCTGCTTGAATAACTCTGGATTCCTGGTGTATATTGGCAGTATATCTTCAGTCGGAGAACTCTTGTTACGGATAGGTAAGTAAAATAGATAACCTGTTGGTTTACCTATCCAGTTTTGTTGTATTGTCAAGATGTCTTGCCAAGTTTCGATATTTATATCATTTGCATAGTATATGTCATGAGTGAAAGCATTGACCTTGACAAACCATTGTCTAAAGAATCGTTTCTCTACGAGAGCGCCGGATCTCCAACTACGTCCCTCTTCATCGACTTGCTCATCGGCTAGAACAGTTTTGTCCACAGGATCCCAATTAACTTGTGCGAAACTCTTGTAGACGAGACCAGCGTCCATCAGCTTGAGGAAGATGGCTTGTGTCCACTTGTAGTAGGATGGATTTGAAGTAGATTCACGCCAATGAAACTGGAGTGCCAATTCGTCAAGTTGTTTCTTCATTGTTCGTATATTACTATTGGTCCAAGTTGCGGGATGGAGTCCCCTCTCACGTGCCGCATTCTCTGCGGGTAAGCCAAATGAGTC
This sequence comes from Boswellia sacra, assembly GCA_013180625.2. Classification (NCBI taxonomy): domain Eukaryota; kingdom Viridiplantae; phylum Streptophyta; class Magnoliopsida; order Sapindales; family Burseraceae; genus Boswellia; species Boswellia sacra. The sequence goes on along the minus strand of SNVD02012284.1, from coordinate 34,918 downwards.
GAAACCCATCGGATAGATGACATTTTCGTAATTTTGGGTGTAGCGATCATTCTTGCTCATTAGTTTACTGTATCTAGTCAGGATATCTCCGCTCGTGTAAATACGAACATGTCCCAGGTGAAGTCGGCCGCTGGGGTAGGGGAACATAGACAAGACATATCTGGGTGGTTTGGTATCCCTTGAGCTTGCATTATTTTTGTCTGCTACAAAACGCTCTCTTTCAAAACGCCTCGCCAATTTTGGACCCCATTTTTGTTCGATAGTTTTCAGATACTTTGGGAATTCATTCAAGTTAGGAGCTATGTACCGGGTTGCCATTGCCGAAATAGGATGACTAACGGTGGGAGAATGTGCCGCTCATCATAATAGTCCGCACGTGGTCTACTCTCTTTCATTAACACATGACCAACACGCGTCACGTTCTCACGCCCCTCTCGTTAGTGGGAAATTCATGCTTGCTACTATCGAAGACGACGAACATATTGTATTTTACTAGACAGTATTCATATCCAAAACTGCCATGTACATGAATACGATAAAATGGACGATATAGTAGATTGTTTTGAACAGATTCCTTCTGACGAGTTTGTTTATGATACTCTGGTTATTGATGGTGGCCGCGTCGTACATTCTTGCATGTCTGTAGTTATAGATTAGCCAGGTCAGGATGGGCATGAAAGAGGCTGTCGGTAGCCAGTTCAGAGTGAGAAGATGGAGTGTCAAGAGAAGTCCTACAAGGAGGATCTCAGGCACAACCAGCTGCCACAAGGAGTTAGTCTTTATCTGAGTCGACTTTCTATTCTCGCTGGCCTCTATCCTTAGCAAACGAGGCACTCTGACTCACCCTTTTTAGTTTGACACAGCATTGGTGCGAATTGATGTAGTCACAATCTAAATCACTCAGATCAAGTATCTGGCATTGTATAAGGAATGTATTGTGTCAGTCAATAATCGATGGCATTACGTTTTTCGACCTCGCCAAATATTGAATACTATACAACTACTCACCTGACTGGCTGTCATCAGACCGAGACCAGCTGAGATGATGATTGAAATGAAGTATATCGGGAACATGAGACCCATCCTCAGACCCTATGCTTTCCGCTTTCTACTGTAGATTCGGACTAAAAAACCTCCATGTTAACTTGTATATCTGCGTTGATTTTAATACCCCGTTCTGGAGATTGTTGCGTAAAAGAATTTTTGCACTATCTCGCCGGCAGATGAGGATATTTCCGGCTATAGAGGGAAAGATCCTTTCTATATGTACGGGGGCCGTACCGGTTGGAGAGCCTCACAGTCGAAGGGGGCGCAATGATTACGTAATACTGTTTGCGCAGAATCAGCTCCGATCAGCCGGAGCAGTGCCGCAGCTGCTCGCAAATCTGTCTGCGCACGTTTTAATGTTTTGAATCATCAGACCTCAGATAGAGATTGGGTCAATCACAAGGAAACTGGTCAAGATACTGTTGAATTCACTCAGAAGTCAAGATGAACCGGACCATCCGACTACTCACTCGGTGCGGCTACAGATCTGATCTCATTTCTAAAAGCATGAAACGTGCTAATCACTCATTCAGTGAGCTACAGAGCATTCTGTCCAAGATGAAAGTCGCTGAAGGCGGTCGATATCCAAGCTCCATGGAGAAACTGGGAAATTCGGATATGTTCAGCTATGCGACTGACAAGAGACACAAAGTATCTGACCTGGAGGATAAACAGCTCCATGTGTGGAATAGACTCGAGCGGGATAGCGTTGAGAGTCCTCTCAGAAAAATTCCAATGAACGGGTTTGAAGAGGCAATACAATTGACCGAAGTTGGTCGGTTATGGCGTTATCCTATCGACAACGAACAGGGTCTGGAAGAGGAAAAACAAGTGTCATTCGAAGATCACGTATTCCTCGAGAAACATCTCGAAGGATTTCCACAGGAAGAGTCCATACAGGAGTTCATGGGCTACATAGTGGCCGGTTTGGCGCGAAATCCTTGGATGAAAGTGGAGAGGAAGGTGGAGATCATCAAATATTTCAAGGAATACTTTGACTCAAAACGTGATATATACCAGCAAGGTGGCCTTAACATCTAGCGAGTGAGGGAGCAAGAGAACGACTGTAGTGTCTAGTTGCCTCGTGCGTCTTCTGAGACGCCTGCTGCACGAGGGACGGTAGCAGTATGTGCTGAGATATATGGATGATGATTTATGTATTCTATGAATCGCGCGCAGACTCAACACCTGACACTACCGATAGAATCCTGTCTGCCTGTTATGACTTGTTCCCCTCATCACTTTACTTACACCTCCTCTCGGGTCGGTACGCGCCTCTTGGGTCTACATAGAGTATAAGCATTCGTCAGATTCTTGTTAATTTTGCCGCCTCATCATTTTGTCTGTCTGCAATGACACAGTCATGAAACACGACCAGGATCTCTCTGGATGGAGCTCACACTATCTAGTTGTTCTCAGCTCCCGTCTAGTCTAAATCTCAGAGGTCTATCTGTTCCATCACAATGGTTTGGTTCCCACAGTGGGCCCGCTACCTGGTTATAATCTTATGGTTTTCCTCCAAACAAGCCGCCGATAGCCAGGTGCTCAAAAGTGACCCCGATAAGTCTCTTATACAATTGCTCTTTGGCCAGCAGTGGAGGCTCAACGAGTATTGCGCTGAAGAACGCTCCTCGAAGGAGACAACCAATGCCGACCTGCTGATCGAGTCACTGTACAATGGAACGTTTCTCGATGGTATCCAGAATACATCCGACTGGTCGTCAGCGCTGGATCGGCTCAACAGGGCGAACTCGTTGGGAGCTAGGTCTCGCCAAGACCTGGCACTTGTGTGCTCAATCAACAACTGGGGTTATGCGGATGAGAAGCTGCAGGAGCTAGCTGACAAGCCTCATGAGGACGAGATTGAATGCGGCCAACAACTTACGGAATTTTATTCTTTCGTAACAAAGCTCGCCTCCTTCGGAACGAGACACCCTACTCAAGACTGTGATACTCACCAACAATACGCTGTCACAAACAATCTAGTTACCGACTCACGTCAGCTCCAAGTCAACTTTACTCTAGACCACTGGCTGCAGTTCCACTCATTCGGCCGAATACCGTCAGGAAAACCGTTCAGAAACAACTTGTTATTAGGCGACTACGACCTCTGCATCAGGAATCAGATCCCAGCGAGGCGCTACTGTCTAGGCGCCTTCAATAAGGCTGTGCGCCAATCTCGAGATGTCAAATTCGACTTCCGATTGGGACTGTGTTTGCCCAAGTCGTGCACTGCGAACATCATTAAGAGAGTACCCAAGTACATGGACATGATTGACTTCATTGTGAGACTAAATTTGCCCGACTCAGTGCTGGCGCAGGCCAACGAAGATCCGTCGGCTGGCGCAAACTATCGATTGCGCGACTTGTACTGTCCGCCGGCAGAGGATTCAACGTTGCGATTGGGTGGGCTCAAATATGATCTGATGGACCGTTTGTTACTCTTCTACCTTCCCGTCATTTGGTGCTCGCTCCTGATCACTGCCACTTTTGTTTGCGGCCCGAAGAATAACCAGAATGAGCGGAATGTAGGATGGTCTCACAACGTCGTGAGACACTTTGATCTGCGCCACAACTGGAAGTCGTTTAAAGCAGCCGCTGTGAGTAGTCCCAAGTTGGCCGGTCTAAACGGAATCAAAGTGTTGACGATGATATGGCTCTTCCACTCGCACGTCTCAATGACAATCTATGGCTATCTAGCCGACACAAGCGCCATCCAGCCCTACAGTCTTCAGGGAGCCCTTATTCTGCAGGCCCAACACGGGGTGCCCATATTCTTCATCATCAGCGGCCTTCTGGCAGGCCTCAAGTATCTGCGCCGCAAGGAGCTCAAGGTGTTTGGGATAATTTACACGCGCTACTTGAGGTTGGCGCCCCTGTATCTCATCGTGTACGCCTATACGAAGAGGTTCTTGCCTCTGACGGGCGACGGTCCCTTGTGGGATTATGGGGTCTCGGCGCAGAGCGAGGCGCGCCAGTGCGCTCAAGAGTCTTGGTTGGTGCCTCTTCTGATGCTAGCTAATTTCACGCCCCCATACGCTCAGTGCCTCATAACCGGCTGGCACATTGCAAACGACTTCCAGATCTACTTGATACTGCCGCCTCTGTTCTGGATTTACCGGCGATCGCGGCGATGGGGTCGCAGATTCGCGCTGGCCGCTTTCTGTCTCACGCACGCCAGTCACGTGTGGATGTGGAGCACGAGCGATAACTACAAGTATCGCGCCTACGCCATGCAGCCCTTCGTCTTCGGGCCTCGAGTGGTGCTCGAGCGACTCGCGCTCGACTATCTGAATCCACTGGGCCGTCTGGGGACCTATTTCTTGGGCGTGCTGGTGGCCGACCGATTGCTCGATATGCAACACGAGAGCTCTCATGCGCCAGCGTCCGCGACGTGTTCGACCAATAGGAACAGCGTGGCGGCCTTGAAGTGCGCCAACGAGTCGACCACTCAGATCGACCATGACCCCTATCGCGCCCAAGACGATCGCGAGAGCGCTTTCGAAAGGCGGCCAAATATTGGCCTAGTGGACAACTGTCGGGCAAAGAATCGTGGAGACTCCCAAGACAGTTCGAGTACGACACTGTCGGGCGACGAGCGGTTGAGTAACGAGGCTAGTTGGCGGCCCGCAACCGGGCCGGCCGGCGGCCAGCGCTGGCTCGGCTTGGCGCTCGTCTGTGGCCCCCTGTTGGCGGTCCTGCTGCCCGCGCCCATCAAGTTGCTGCTACCCGACGCGCTCGCCAAGGCAATCAACTATCCCACGCTGAGAATCCACGTCGAGATCGGCTGGTCGATGCTCATCTATTACCTGTTGCGCGACAACTTTGAGCGCGAGCTGCAAACAAAGCGCACGAGCGACGTCTCGAGCGCGCGCCGTCTCGAGAACACCAAGCCGAGCCGGGAGCTCGCCGGTCAGCGGTCGGCGTCATCACCCACGCCGGCCAGGACCTCGTCGAGTGTGGCGCCAAAGGCGACCAAGCAGACGGCCAGCAACACCAACGGCAGCGACACGGCCGCCAAGACTACAATTGACCAGTGCCAGTCGGACTGTGCGCTCGGCTCGGGCTTGCTCAAGAAGCCCCGCGCCTGGAATGTGCTTGTCAAGCTAAATTATGCGCTCATGTTGACACACTACCCGCTCATCCGCTATGTTGTGCAGTCCCAGCGCCAACTGATCGCCTTCACCTGGTACAACTATTTCCAGCTGACCACATTTCTATTATTAGTCGCCTACTCCATTAGTCTGCTGGTCCATCTGGCGGTCGAGATGCCCCTGGCGGCACTAGTGCGCCTCTTAATCTCGCGACTCACAAGCCCACAAGAGCGGCCAGGCGCGCGTGTTCAGTAGAAGTGCGCTGACAACATTAGTGCCCATGTAGCTTGGCGCGGGCTGACAATAAATCAATTTGTCCCGACTGCGTGGGCGCGCGGCCGTTGCCTAGCGTGTGGGCCTAAGCACTTTGTGCGATCTACCTGACCGGCTCGCTCGGCGCCCGCCATTAGTCGCTCGGCGGGAGCCGGCGACGCGCTGGCGTCGACACAAACACAAATATACAATCACACACACACACACACACACACACACAATGGTTTACGCGAGCTAACTTTAGATCGTGCCGACACCGCAGCTCTATTGCGCCAGTCCGCGCGGCTCGTCAAGCGTGAACGGCTTGCCGACAGGGACTAACTTGCACAATGCGCCCACTCGAGCTGGCCGGCCCGAGTGTCCGCTGTCGGCCGCCATGGCTCTCGTCGGGCTCAGTTCCGTCGGATGTCTGCGGCGTGCGAGAAGTTGGCGCTGTGTGATCTTGAGCCAGGTGCTGCAGATTGTTGTTGTCGTTGCTGTCGTTGTTGTCGTTGTTGTTGTTGTCGTTGTTGTTGTTGTTGTGCAAAAGCAGCGGACGGCGACACCCAATGGCGCAGATGCGAGTGTGTGGACACAAGACTTTGCGTCGGCGTGTGCGCTTGCGCAGGCTCGAGTCGGCGCACCGTTGAGCTATTTGTGGCGTCACATGGAAGTTAAAGGGCGCCACAATGCGCGACTGTCCGTGGCAGTAATTTACTTTCACCCAGGTGCTGGCTAATGATTAGGCTGACATTTTCGAGCGCGGCCCAGAGTTGTCGCGCGAAGCTCAGGCGACGACCTGATGACAATCGAGTCTGCGGACGTGGGCGTAGTTGTGCGCACCTGTAGCCTGGCGACGGCGACTGGCGCTGATCGGCCGCGACTCGCCGGAATTGGTTGCACACGCACACAGACTCGCGAGCGCTTCGCAAGAGACGAGTACCGCGAGCGCCAGTGCGAGCCGCCGACGAGCTTCTCGACCGGCGGCCGAATCTCCGAGCTGAAGACAACGACGACGACGACGCCGACGACGACGACAACGAAGAAGCTGTGCTGGTGGCAACGGCGGCGGTGGCGGCGATAGCCCACGTCGTGACTCGCTAAACGGCATTAGGCTCGGACACCAGCGCCAGGGCGGCGAGTGCGCGGACAAAATGCGGAAGTTGTAGGATAAAAAGGCGGCCATAGCAATGGCAAAAAGTAGTGCTCGTTTAGCGCGCGCGCACCAACGGCGGCGGACGCACGTAAATTGGCGAGTTGGTGAGCGAGCCAGCGAGCTAGCGAGCGAGCGGGCGGGCGGGCTGGCCAGTTGCCGGTCAGCGAGCGAGCCGGGCGTCGAGCGAGTGCGCTGGCTGGAGGTTCCGAAGAACTTGAATGTGTTCTCGTGTGCGTGCGCCCGTCTGTTTGTGTCTGCGTCCAAATGTCTGTATCAGTGCGACGGCGCCGGCTGCTGTGGCGACTCCAGATCGACGTGGGCGATGCCGCCGACCAAAATGACTCCATGTCACCCGGGCGCCGGTCCAGTTTCGACGGGCTCGACTCGTCCGTCGGCGCCTAAGTGAGCTCTCGAGCTCAGGTAGGCGCGCGCGCGCTGGGTCGCTCGCTCGCTCGCTGGCCGGCCGAGCGCTCTGGCCAACTCTCATCCGGCCCGACCGCAGCGCAACTGTTGCCTGCCGCAGCGAGGGCGATGGCTGTAACTTGTCAATTAAAACTCTGCGGCTTCCTCGTCGCTCTCGACATTCTGAATGATCGCCTCGTCGCCCGTGGAGAGATTCTCTCGAGTGCATTGTGTTCGTGTGGTCTGCACACTCGCTAGAGCCCTGTTAGTATGTTGAGCCTCTTGCCAGATGAAATGCGCTTTCTGGGTGGTTATAACGAAACTTTGCCCGCCTCCACCTGAGCCCTGGCCATTCTGGAGACTTACCTGAGTGCCCCTCAGTTGGTCCGCAAGTGCTCAATAGCGTGCACGCTGTCGGCCAATCTGACCACAACCAGCCGTCAGGTGCGCAGGTGCGGCCAGGAAGCGACGCGTGGGGCGGCTCTCGTGCTAGCGCTGGCCAACCAGCAGGGCCACTGCAGCGGCGCCGACTCGACTGCCGTGTGACCGGCACGGGCCGCACGAGCGTGCGCCTCGGCACGCGCTTCGTCTTGGCGGCCCTTGCGAGATTTCGGTCGGTCGGCCGACTGAGTGGGCTCACTGGATGCGGGCGGCGGGGCGAGCTCTTCTATGGGGCGGAGTCGGGCGGGCGGGCGGAGAGAGACCGAGAGAGATAAGCGGAGTGGACGTGCTGGCGGCGCTCCAGAGGCGCACCTGGAGATACGGAGGGAGCGAGTCGTCGACGTCTGGCAGCGGCGGCGGCGCGACGAGAATTCGACAGCCGCGGGACTCACGGCTACTGCCAAATGCGCGCCAGGGGCGCCTTGAGTCTACCCTTCCGTCAAAACTTCGGCTACGTGGGCCTCTCTATCTGCATCGCCCGCGCTCGCGGTGAGGTAGTGCCTGAAGTTGGTGCGCGCGCTCGAGGCCGAAGCGCGAGTCACGGGGAGATCCGATGATATCGGGAGCAAGTCAAGGGTGAGAGATGTGGCGGGGGCAGAGTCCGAGTGCCGAGAAAGAGAGAGACAGAGACAGAGAGAGAGGATGATGGTCGAGAGTGGACTCGCTCGTCAAGGCGGCGCTTGGCGCGCGCAACGAGAGGGCGAAACCCGCGCGCGCAACTCGCTCCCGACTTGAGAGACTTGAGAGAGACGATTCGCTGGCTCACTCACTAAGGCGCACACTCGCATTCACGAGCACACCTGCGCGCCACTGTGTCACGGTGTGGTCTCGCTAGCTCGCGCGCGCGGGCGTGCGCGCCCGCCGTCAGTCACCTGATGGTCGGCGATTGTCGAGCCAGCTCGTCGACACTCGGACGCTCGCTCAGTCAGTAAGCGGCCGAGCCAGCGGGGCAGCCGCCAAGTCAGCCATCCAGCCAGTCGGTTTGTTCTTGATTTCTTGCGTTGTGGGTGTGTGTGCGTGCCAGTGTGTGTGTGTGCCAGTGTGTGTCACGCGGCTTGGCTCGCCCGATCGCTGGCGCCTGCTAACAGTAAAGAGCGCGCGCGCACGCTGTGGGCGACAAATGAGAACAGAGGCGGCGAGCGGCGAGCGCCAGCGGCCACCTTGAAAACGACCATTCACTCGGCCGTCGAAAGTCCCGATGCACGCTAACAGTTTACTCTCGAAAGCCACGGCGACCGCAACTGCGACCGACGCCGTCGCCGCCGCCACTACTTCGCCGAGCGTCCGCCAGCGCAGTTGCGGCCACGATCACCACCACGATCACCACCACCAGCACCACCACCAGCACCACCATAAGTACCATCATAAGATCATGAAGTCAACCGCATCTGGCAAACGCCGGACCAGGACCGCATCTTATTTCGGCCGATACTGCTCAAAGCAACGCCGATGGAAGTATTGCGAACAGTGCGCCACGGGCTCGCATGCCTTTCCCGCGGAGTTCTTGCGCCAGCTGTGTGATATCCGGCTCGCTGGCCGCGGCCGCGGTCGCCGTGCTGGCGGTCGCGCTAGCGCTCTGCATGCACGGCGCCCTCTGTCTTCAAGTCTCCTCGCAACACCAACACCACCAACAGCACCACCACCACCACCACCAGCAACTCCAAGCGCAGCAACAGCCGCAAGTGCCCCAAACGCAACAACAGAAACTCGCTCAAGCTTTAGACAAACAGCACCAGCAGCAACTCCAGCAACATGTGGTCGCCATCCAGCAGGCGGTGGCCCAGAAGCAACAGCAACAGCAACAGCAACAACAGCCGGCCGTCAGCCCGGCGGCCAGCGCGCTGACAGCGGCGACGCCGCCGCAGCCGAACCCCAAGAGTGCCAAATCAAACCACCGACTCGTGAACAAGATCAAAGACGCGCGCCACCGGCGGCGCCACCGCCACCAGCGCCGCCGCCACCACCAGCAACAGAAGCAGCAGATTGCTGCGGCCGCGGCTGCCGCCGCCGCCGCGCCTGCCAGCGAGCGCCAGGCGCCGCCGGTGAGCAGTTCGACAGATGGTCCAGGCACTGGCCGCGTTCGCAGCGAGGGCCGCGGCCGCGGCGGCCGCAGCCGAGCCCGCGGTCCAGGCAGCCTCGTCCACGGCGCTCATAGCGCTCGAGTCCATAGTCGAGGAGGTGGCCCGCGCGGGCGCCCAGCTGCCCTTGGCGGCCGTGAACGCGCTTCAGCAACAGCAGCAACAACAACAACAACAGCAGCAGCAGCTCCAACATCAACTTCAGCATCAACAGGCGCCACACGTCACGCCAGCCGCCCAAGCAAAACAACTCCAAACTAGTCCCGCCGTCTCCGCCCACGACGTGCTGCTCGACGGCTCCACCGCGCTCACCACGAGTGTGACGCAACAGCAGCAGTCCGGCGGCGCCTCGGCCGCCAGCCAGCCGTCGGCCTCGTCCGTGTCGCCGCTCTCAGGAGTGCCGCCGTCTGGGTCGCCGCCGCCGCCGCTGCCGCCCCCGCCGCCGCAACAGTTGCCACTACAACCGGTCGCCTCGGCCACGCAAACCTCGCCCCAGACACCACAGGCGCAGACGGCCGTCGGCAGTGTGGCGCCGCAGCCGACGGCGAGCGTTCTGCAGTCGGGCGCGGGCGGCCAGCACGTGACGCGCGGGCCGCTGCACAACACGCGCGGCTTCCTGCTCACCACGACCCTGTCGAAGATCTACAATCTGCTCAATGTGACCGAGTTCGCGCTCGAGATGCGCGACGGCATCTCGTCGCGCGCCTCCTGTGTCGCTTGCAACGCCGTCGTGGGCCTCTTCCTGAGTCCACTCTACTCCAAGGAGGTGTTCAGTGCCGCCATTCGCACCGTCTGCATCTCGTTCCGCATCCAGTCGGCGCGCGTCTGCGCGGGTCTGGTGGAGTCTTTCCAGGACGACTTCGAGTACATCCGCAAAAACACCAAGCTCACTCGCGACGAGGTCTGCGGCGTCGTGTTCGGCGTCGACTGTGCGCGCCGCCAAACCTACAATCTCTTCTGGACAGTGCCCATACCCGAGCTGCCCGCCTCGCACCCGAACCACGCGAACAACACCAAGCGGAAGCCGGCCCTGATCGAGTCCTCTCTAACCTCATCCAGCTCGTCATCGTCGTCGTCGTCTTCCTCCCCCTCCTCCTCCGCCTCCTTTTCCTCATCATCTTCGCCATCTTCTTCACCTTCGTCGTCGTCGTCGTCGTCCTCAGTGCCGAACTCGAGCTCCACTCTGCCCATTCCGCTAGACGAGCACAGCCTCACGAGTATGGAGGACGCGCCCGACTTGTTCGAGTACCGCAAGTCCAACGTCGCCGCCGCCGCCGCCGCCAGCTCGAGCGCGCCCACATCGGCGCTCAAGCTCGACACCAGCGGCGCGCAGCTCAAGACTCATATGGTCGGTGGCAGTCAGCCTGCGGACAAGAACGAGCCGACCACAAGTCAGCTCGAGGCCGCGGCCTCAGGCGCGCTGCAGCTGCAGCAAGCCAACGGCCACCAGAAGGGCGCCAAGATGCTCACGCGGCCGCAGTACATCTTCGACTCGGACGAGCGCCAGCTCATTGACAACAACCACGCCAACGCAAACTCGCTCGCCGACGCCAACCGACTCTCCACCTTCGTCCACATCACCGACATCCACATCGACCCCTATTACGAGCCGGGCTCGCTCAACGAGTGCAACGAGCCCCTGTGCTGCCGGGCCACCAGCGGACCGGTGGCGGCCGGCGACAAGCGTCGCCAGGCGGGCCGCTGGGGCGACTACGGAAACTGCGACGTGCCCGTGCGCACGTTGCGCAACGCACTCAATCGCATACGCGAGAAACACTCGGAGGCCGAGTATTGGCTCTGGACGGGCGACATATCGCCGCACGACATCTGGAACATCACCAAGGCCGAGGCGGCCAATCACGTGCGCTTGGTAACCAAAATGGTGCGCGACTACTCGAACGGCCTGCCCGTGTTCCCCGTCATTGGCAACCACGAGGCCCATCCGGTGAACAGCTTCTCGCCGCCCGAGATCAAAGGCAAATTCTCAATGTCATGGCTTTACGACCTGCTCGCCGACGAGTGGGCCGACTGGCTGCCCGAGGAGGCGCTCAAGACGCTCAGAGTGTAAGTATCCAGCCAGCGAGCGTCCATCCACCGAGACGCTCGCTGGCCAGCTCGCTCGGTTGCGCGCGCACCTGTTGCGATATGGTCGGCACCTGTTGAGCTGGCCCGAGATGATTGCCAGCCAGAGATGTGCGTGCAATCAGTTGGTCCACCACCAGGCGTAGGAATTTTTAATAATGTGCAAAAATTAGCAATCTCTCGCCGCCGCGTCGGTCCGCCGGCTCTGCCTTCTAACTCGACTTGTCGGCTGTGCACGCAACCTTTGTGCGCGTCACGCACCTAATGTTGCGTGCACAACAATGACCCTAGCGAGCACCGCGTGAAGTCGTGGCCAGAGCTCTAGCATATGGGGTTCACGTGAGGGATGATATCATGGAATTGTTCGCACCTTCGCCACCCACACGACCACCGATCTGCTGGCTTCACATAGGCCGAGCCTTGAACTCGTTCGCCCGAGTTGATGATACCCAAGGGCTTGCGCAACAGCTCCCATGAGCGGCCACAATTTCTCGCCGCACGCACGAGTGTCAAGGCCTATCGTCGCCAGCACAGGCAGGCACGCACGCACAAGTACACCGTCGATCTGTGCCGCTCGCCTGCCGCCTTCGCGCACGCAAATCTGTCTACTGACCTACTCATTAACACTTACCACCACCACCACCACCACCACCACCACCGACCTTTGCTTCCATCGACATGCAATAACAGCGGCGGCTACTACAAGCTACAGGTGCGCAGGGGATTCCGGATCATCGCCATGAACACCAACTACTGCGCCCGACTCAACCCGTGGAGCTTCTACGACCCCGTCGATCCGGCGAACCAGCTCAAGTGGCTCGCCGACGAGCTGCTCGAGGCCGAGCTCAATCAAGACAAGGTACATATCATCGGCCACGTGCCGCCCGACAACCGCGAGTGCACCCAGGCCTGGCTATTTAATTTTATAAACATTGTCGATCGTTTCCGCGACACAATTGTTGCACAATTCTACGGTCACACGCATCGTGACGAGTGGAGAGTTATTTATTCGCTAATTAGACCCGACGAGCCCATTGGAATCCAGTTCATCGGCCCCTCAATCACGCCCTTCACCGAGAACAACCCCGCCTACCGAGTCTACCACCAGGACAGGCGCGGCTATGTCTTCGACTCAGACACCTACTACTTTAACCTGACCGAGGCCAACGAGACGCCCACCAGTGAACCGCGCTGGCGATTCTCCTACAGCAGCCGCACTCATCTCAATATGACGCAAGGCCTGAGTCCCACACAATGGCATCAGTACCTACAGAAGCTGCACGAAGACGACGAAGCTTTCGATGTATTCTATAAAAACTTTTATCGATTCAGTGATGTAAAACTTGGCCAAGTTTGTAAAAACAAGTGCAAATATCAACTATTAAGTGACCTGCGTCTTTCGCACCCTTACAAAACTAAACCCAAGCCTTTTCTTGCAAATAGGAAAACATCTAATCATCATAGAGACCGTCATGATCACCACCACCACCATCACCACAGAAGGCTCAGGTCTCATCAAGAATAAAACCTCTCATCATCTAATGTAGTTAAATCGTATCTCGCATCGAGATACTAGTAAATATCAGTCATTTAATATTCAAGATGATCTTATAGATTGAACACACTCTTGAGACCTCCGAAGACTCTATGCGTCTAGCTAGCTTTTCTTGACTAACTCCCGCGACTCTTTCGTTTCTTCCTTTTTACGCTCGGCAAGTTGACGTCTTAGAGAGGCGGGGAATCTTTTGTAACATTTCTTGCAGCAAGGTTTTGCGTCGACGTCGAAGAACTTGGTCTTTTTGTCGGCTTTCAGGTGACGGTTACAGAAGTTACAAAACAGATGGTCATGGCAGTAGTACCTGTCGCACGCCACTAGGTACTTTCCTCGAATGACCTGTGAGCATGTGGTGCATACACGGCCAAAGATCTGGTGCCAGTCTTCTTCGCAGTAAGCTAAACCATTGGCTACAAAGTGTCTCTTGCCTAGAAAGGGTTTCTCACAGGCAGCACACGAGAAGTGCTCTATATGCCAATGCCTGCCTAAAGCAGTTACGGCGCGCTCCTCGATGGGTCGCCGGCAAGCGCCACAGATCGGAATGTCCATCTTGTCGTGGCATTTTAAACAGTAGAGATCAGAGTTGACTTGACGAGCATCTGGTCGCAGCTCGATGCCGCATTTGTGGCAGTTGAAATGATATGAGTGATATGTCTCGTCATTATACCTCAGGGGCCCCCCGTCCAGATCGTCGTCGATGAAAGATTTACACTTGAAACATTTGTGTTGCTTTTTTGTAACAGACCTCTCGAGGATATTACACGTATGGCACAAAGCACGATTGGAGGTCCTGACAAAGCCTTGATCGGCCAAAGGAGTGGAACATTTGTCGCATAAAAAGCAATTTGGGTGCCAGCACTTGTTCATAGCGCGGATGAAGCGTCCAATGATGTAATGATCACATTTAGAGCAACAAGGTGCGAACAGAGTCTTGAAATCACGTTCGCAATATTTGCTGCCCTCATATTCGTAATACTCTAGGTCTTTGCCGAACGGTCTGAAACATTGGGCACAAACAAAACACTGGATGTGCCAATACTCATCTCTGGCTGTGTTGACCATGTCTTCATACTCAGCGAACGGACCATTGCATCTGGTGCAGTATCTTACGGGCGTCTTCGGGTGTGGTAAGAATACTTCAGACATACTTGCATGTGGATTGCTCACTTGTTGATGAGAATATATGCATAATGAGCGATATATCAAAGCTCCCTTGGTCGCTATTTACATGGCCGCTTGCACTATAAGTTGGTGCCGGGGATGTGTCAGATGCGTGTTTGTTTGCATGCAAACGGACGCGAGGGGGCGGTGGTTGTGGATTCGAGTGATGGTTTTGGGCTGAGCGTTGATCCAGGCCACAATTGTTTTGTTGGGTGGGGCTGCTTTTTGATGGACTTGTTAATGCTTGATTCGTGCCACACAGTTATTTCTGCGGAGATAGTCCATAGAGGCTATAGACATATTGTGGGGATCATCGTCAGGTTCACTGTAGTTCTTCCTAGATGCCAAAGCGGCTGCTGCTGTTGCTGCTTGATGAAGGCTAGCTGCCGCTGCTGCAGCAGCTTGGTGAAGGCTGGCTGCTGCTGCTGCTCGATGGAGGCTAGCCGCTGCCGCCGCTGCAGCTTGGTGAAGATTAGCTGCTGCTGCTGCCGCTGTAGATGCAGCTGCTGTCGCCGCTGCTGCCTGGTGGAGTATGTCTGGTGTGCAGCTTCTTGTGTGGCTAGGCGGAGCCGTGGGTGGGTTCCGGCGTTGTGACTGATGATGGTTCGTAAGCAAGGTGGTGGGTTGGTTGGTAGACTGGTTTGCGGAGCGCCTCAAAGTTCCAAGACGTTGGTTGGTGGCGTCGATCACTCGTGCTGACCCTTCACGGCGATGTAGAACTTTGGGAAGTGCGGATAACTTAACAACTGGTCTGGTGTAGTCCATGATGAAAGGTGATTAGGTTCGGGCACCGGTTCTACCGAATTGTACCCAAGCGCATTAACAACTGACAACAAAAGAGTCGTTGCTGTGTGGGGCCCCTTGGCGCGCATGCGCCTCATTCGAACCAGTTAGCGCGTAAACTGACCAGTCGGTTTTTGTAAGTTTGGGAGTCCTAACTTGGGACAGATCTGCTAATCGATTGAATTTCAGAACAGATTGTATGTGAGTCGTAGTTCACTGAGGTGAGTACATTCTCTAGCGGAAGAATGATGCACATCTCTGAGGCGCACCTGAGAAACTATTTTTGCTTAGGTTGTTTTTTTTTCACGAAGACACCGCCACTAAGTCGCAATCTAAAATGAAACTCACAACTATTGAAGGGATCTGAGTGAGTGCGAGACTTGCTTGGTGTAAAACAGAGGAAGATTCCAAAAATCTAACTTTGACATCTAGTTCCAGCGCGAGGCTATAGATTTTGAGTTTGTCCACAGGCCAGCTTCTTGGTGCTAAGGCAGGCTGGGAGAAGCGAGTCCTTCTGTTTGAATTGATTGAGAGACTGTCTACCCCATTTAGACACCTACAAAAGCGCGAGTGGTCACTCTTGGCATCCCTCAGTTGGCAATGTGAAGAGATATGGTCCTGTCGTTGCAGCCTGACCTCTGCACCAGTCTGAATCGAATCATCGGCAAACAGGTCTCGCTATCATGTGGACGAGAAGCATCGCCATACGATCCGTAGAAGTGAGCTTAAAGATTCACAAAATGGACAACTGCGAAAGGGAGGCTGCAGCCAGCCATCTACGAGTTTGGTTGCATCGATCGGTTCAACTCTGGACGCAAATAACCGACCCAAGTGAGACATAGAACAAAATTTTCAACCACCTTCGCCATCGCGATCCTACACCCATACAAATGAGCCTGCCCTGCTGCTGGAATATCCAGGAAGTAGTACTCTCTCTCTCGGTGGTGTTGTTAGAGTGGACATGTGATAAAAGCAATTGCCACGCCAGAGGTCAGTGACTCGGCGTTGGCGCGGATGAGAACAACAATGCGCCGAGAAGACTCCGCTGGAAGTGGCAGCAAGCTGAGCACCAGACAGCAAACAAGTGGTCACCCTTGAACCCGGTCACCTGTTGTCGACGGCCGACGCGCGCACTCGGCGGAGAAGTTGGTGTAAATATTGTAGCTAATGAACGCGCGAACTTCCTGCTCGCTCGAGAATGTTCTTGGATGCGTGCGCCGCGTCTGCGAGCAGTTTCATTATCATGGCGAGCAGTCTGGCGGCGCACTCACCAGTGGTCAGCCTGGAGAGAGCGCAGGCGAACGTGCCCGCCTTGGTGCTCGCTGAGGTGAAAGTCTCGTTAGTTCGCCTCGAGTGGCCGCGCTTACTCGCCAAACTCGCGCCATCAGTGTCTTCGCGTCCAGCTAGATGTCTGGGCGGCGATCCTTTTGAGGCAAAACCTCCACCGACCGCCTCGCTGGCCATCTAGACATCGAGATGTAGAAGCGAGTGCCTCTAGTGCTTCGTGGCAGCTTCGTAGGCCAGTGAAAATCTCTCTCTCCCTCTCGCTGTGCCTCACTCTGCGAGAAGCCGGTCTTTGTTGGGGTGCTGCACGCACTTTGGCTGACCAACGAGTCGAGCCGGAGTGCAGGACTACTAAGACTTTGGCTAGCCAGCCAGCCAGCCAGACAGCCAGCCAGCCGAGTTCATGATCAACTTGTAGGGATTTACTGTTCCGGCGGAGTTGGCGAACGTCGGCGTAAACAGACTTGTGTGTGAGTGTCGAGCGAGAGTAACACCTCAGACTGGGAGTATAAAAGGTCGCACACTGGAGCTTCGAATCAAAAGTCAGGAAAGAGAGAGACAGACAGATCGATAGAGAGCGGGCACTTTGTGGGTGACTAGTTGGCGACATAAATTCTGGTGCAAGAGAAAGCAAACGCAAACGCGTGAGTATCAAGCATAACTCGCGCCATGTATAGACTTACAGTACTCTAATTAACTACGGCCTCTTCTTCCGGTCCCTTCCGACAGCAATCCAAATGATGCTCAAGCTGGCCCTCGTGGGCCTTGTGGCCGTGCTCGCGCTGGCCAGCGCTGCTTCCGGCTCGGCCATCAAAGGGGGCGGGGCGTACCGCGAGGAGCTCCCGCAGGCGCCCATCAAGGGCGAGCGTCTAGTGCTGACATCGGGCGCCGAGTACCAGCAGCGCCGCACGCAGCAGTTGGCCGAGCTCTCCAAGACCAGAGACGAGCCTGTGGAGCAGCAGCAGCAGCAGCGCGCCGAGCTGTCCAAGACCCAGGAGCACGTCGTCGAGGAGCAGCACCGCGAGGAGCTGTTGCCCGAGCAGCAGAAACTCGAGGAGGTGAGCCAGCAGCGCGAGGAGCAGTTGGTTGCGCAACAAAAGGAGGAGCTGACTCCGCCCGCCAAGAGCGTGCGCTACGAGGCGCGACCTCAGGTGCAGCTCGAGGAACCGGCCCCGGTTGCGCCCACGAGCCTTGCCAAGGGTCAGAAGCTCGAGGAGAAGCGCGAGGAGTCGCTGAAGACGCCGCTCAAGTCCTCGACGGGGCCCCAGAAGCCAGCCGAAGAGCTCAAGGGCGTCGCCTACGAGCAACAACGCGAGACTAGCGCTGGATACGCCTACGAGCAGCAACAGCAGCAACAGTTGCAACAGGTTGAGGTGCGCGACTCGGAGCAGCGTCGCTATGAGGAGCAGCAGCAGCAGCAGCAGCTGCAGTTCTCGCAACAGTACGAAGAGCAGCGCACGCTGGGCGTCAAGGGCGCGGCGCCCGCCAGCCAGCTGGCCGAGCCGGAACCCTACGCCTTCGACTACTCGATCGAGGGCTCGTCGAGACGCGAGTCGGGCGACACCAACGGCGTCGTACGGGGCCAGTACACTCTGCAGCAGTCGGACGGCTCCAGCCGAGTGGTGGACTATGTGGCCGATCGCAACGGATTCCGCGCCTCTGTGAACACCAACGAGTTCGGCACCGAGACCGGCTCGCCGGCCGGCGTCGAGCTGCGCTCAGCCCAGCCCGCCGCCCAGGACATAAGCCTCCGTCTTGAGGGCAAGACGCGTGAGTTCCTCGCGCCGCCGGCTGCGCCCCTGCAGCCCGCCGCCAAGGGCTCGGCCGCCCCGCTGCCACCCAAACCGGACAACTGGAACGTCAAGGGCGCGCCCCTGGCGCCACCCAGCCTCGCACTTCCGCTGCAGCAGGAGCAAGTGGTCCAGCTCGAGGAGGCGCCGCGCGCCGTCAAGGGTGCGGTCAAGCTGGTCGAGCAGACCGAGCTCAAGGCGACGCCCGAGGGGCCGGCCAAGGGCCTGGTGCAGCTGCCGGAGCAGCAGCAGCCACAGAGGCTCGAGACCGTCGAGGCGACGCCGCAGGTGCAACTGGTCGAGACGGCACCCGCCGTGGTGAAGAGCGCCGAGCTGAGGACGCCCAAGGCGATCGGTGCGGCGGCAGAGCTCAAGCAGCCCGCAGTGCTCAAGGCGCGCTCGGGCTTTGTCTCGGCCACCGCCCACCGGCCCGTAGTGGGCGTGCCCCTGCGCGGGCGCGAGTCCGTGCTCGTGCGCGAGGCGCCGCTCATCCCGGGGCCCGGCTACCACCACCGCTACCAGGCGCCAGTGCCGGCCATCACCCGCGGCTACACTCCGGTGCAGGCGGCCCGCAGCCACGCCCACCACTACCAACACCCACACCAACACCAGTACCAGCTGGCGCACCGTCAGCCAGCGGCGGCGCTGAGATCTCAACTGCAACACGATCGCTACCCGGCCAGTCCGATCAGCCACGAGGTGGCCCGTCTGCCGCCAAACCCGCGCGTCTCGTTCTACAACACCAACACCAACACCAACAACCCCGAGCCGAGCGAGGACTTGCCCATCGGCTTCGAGGCGTCCAGCTGAAAGGTGAACGAGTTGGCTGATTGCCACTGGCGAGCCTCACACAGCAATCAATTGGCGTGCATCATCGACAGCCGCCTCAGGGCTCTGGTTGGAGAGTTGACGCATTTCGCGCTCTGACAGCGATTACAATAAAATATCATCCACCGGCAGTAGAAAAACAGCCCAAAGAAAAGATCCAACTCAGGCCGGCGCTCATGACCTGCCCTTCGCGCGCTGTCGAGCGCGCCCGAGAGCTTCGTTCACCTTCGCGCGCTTCCGCTCGGCAAGTTCGTGCCAGAGAACAGCGTCACCTGTTCGCGAGCTTGGAGAAACATCTCCGTCTTCGTGCTGCGTATGTCTTGCCTTCCAGTCTGACAGAGCCAAAGGAAGAAGTCCGAGATCCATCGGAAAAAGTTTGTTGTTGTTGTTGTTGTGTTTGTTGCGCGCATTCTGCTCCCTTTTGCCGGTGATATCTGCCTGCGAGACAATATGTCGCTTTATCTCGATCGCTGCCACTGGTACGAAGCCAGAGAGCTGGTGGATTCAGATGACGAGAGCCAAAATCTAGCCAATGCTCACAGCGACCCACTCGATGCAGTGCTGAACTCTCATTGTCGCAAATATGGACACTCGTCGCCCCAAAGTTACAGAGCGAAACAGCCGCCAAGATTCAAGCCAGTCCACAGAGCTGACCCCGAACAGCTGATGCCCGTGTTCAGAGGCATCTCCAGCCACAAGATTTATCTTGATAACTACACACTCGCCAGAAACATCAGACACACCGAGGCCTTGCTCAAGCTGCAGCGACGCCTCGGCTGCTTAGTCGAGCGCGCCGACGAGTTGGAACGAACGTTGTCTCAAACAAGCCTGGGAGTAAACGAGCCGAGAAATCCGGACAAGTGCGTTGCATTGACACTATCCTCGTCGTCGTGGTCGTCGTGGTCGTCGTCTCCGTCGCCAACGAACCTTTGGCGCGTCTTCACCAAGCTCTCGATGCGCCTCTTCTGGGTCGCGTGGCCAGTTCTGCTGGTAACAATATTGGACAAATGCTGCGGCTCGGGCGGAGCGATGTCGAGTTCAAGTAGATAACCGCTCAAAGAGACTTCTCGACAGGCCCAAAGTTCAGTTCTCGCGGCGAGCCGACTGTTTGGTGTTATCTCGACATAACATAGTACGCCCTCACGCAATGGGCGCTATGATACCGTGGCCGTCGATCGTTACGCATCAAGGCGATTAATCTTGTTGCTCGAAGGATTCGCAGTTGACATCTGGCAGCAGGCGGCGTGTCGCGGGTGGGCTCCTCGCGCGCTTCGTTAATTACACAGCGCGCGCTCTAGTTGCGCCTCTAGCTGCTTCTGAGGAGTCATGCTTGCCGCTAGGGGCGGCATAGCGATCACAGTTGGTGTCGAGCAGAATGTAAACAACGGACCCGATTCAGTACAGCTTGTGCAAAACCAAAGACGAGACCTCACTAGTTACATGCGATGAGATGATCGGATCGACTGAACGTCGGGTCACAACTCTGGCACTCGCCCTCGATGAGCCACAATAGTCAGCCTACCTAATCTCCCTGGCTGACATGGAGGTGCACGCCATATGGACCCGTATCGATCAACTCGAGCAGCTCATCTTATCGCAGGCCAAAGAGATTGATCTACTTCGACGCATTGTCAACGTGACACAGATAGCCCTACAGAAACAACAGATGGTGCCAATAGATCAGGTGGAATCGACGAGACTACCAAACGGTTACTTGTTGCCTGCAGGATGTCAGAACTATGTGAGCCATAATCAACACGTTTCATCCGGCGCCATTATGAACAATATGAGTAAGAACTCTTTCACAGATGCAAACAAGTCAACGACGCACACTAAAGAGAGTGACACGGTGTACAAGAGTTACTTGATGAATCCATTCGTACATCCTTCCACAGCAATTCCACCAGTTACTAATCGAGTGACGCTGAGCACTGAGAACAGCGTTAGCGTAACGAGACAAATTTACAGTCCGGTTGAGAGGAGGACAGGAACTTTGAACATCGATAGGTTGACTACTGGAAATACACTGCCGCCAAATACTAGATGGTCGACAGGTCCCAGTTTGCTGGGTACGTTGCACGACATTGAACCCGAGGCCAACGAAGCACCACGGAAGAGCGACGGTCGATTCAGACTCATAGAGCTATTAACTTGTTTCTGTCCTTGCTTCAGTATGTGCTGACTTGTATAAAAAGTATGTCATTAAAGATAGTGGAGTTAACGGACTCAGACATTGCTAGGATGTCTCTAACATCACCCGTAAATTTGGCACATGTCAACTCGTCTGAGAGGTCATTGCAATGAACATCTCTATGAGTCTTAGGCCTGACTGAGTTTGACTTGTTGACATTATCGAAGTCATTTATGCATCTTCGTCTCCATAAGTCTTTTGATATCAAATGCACACCTAGTACCTGTTGTTCATAATGATACTAACGATGAGCGCCGATCTGGGGAGGTCACACACAGAAGGTTCTTCGAGCCAAAATAGTTGATTCCTCTATTTAGTGATATTGAAGGGCGAGATGATTATAATTGCAGTTGTTGATACTAGATGAAAGTTTATAAGTTTTGATTAAACATCACCAGTTATCCCTGGTTTGATAACCTCAATGTGGTCAAGCAGACTAACTGTTTCCCGGCACGCGCAGCTCCTAGAAAACAATGAGGCGCCCGTTTGGGCGCGCTATTAGCGCACCTCAGGCTTGTTGAGTGCTCATTTGACGAGGGGATAGCCATCGGTATCTTATATTGCATCCTGTCAGATTGCGATCCTAATGTTCCCCCATGAGGATCGAGGAGATCAAGAGGCTACCTGAATACTACCATGAAATTAGAAGATCTTGCGCTAAAGTGAATGGAATTGGCCTCAGGTTTGGCGATGGTCACGATCAACTATGGCCTCACCATGCCTTCGACCCCGACAAAGAAACCCAAAAGTTGCTTCCGAAATCCATTTCAGACTGTATCAGCGAGCAACATCAAATCGACTTAATAAGATCCGTTATCACTGACCTATACACTAGTTTACAAAAGCCAATAGTTCTGAAGATATACTCCACCTGTTGCAAGCCCCAAGGCACCCAAAGTAACAGAATCGAGTATAGTTTGCAAGAAGCTCTTAACAACTATACAGATTACAGCGCAATAGCTCAATATATTTATCGAATCTTAGAATGTATCAAGGTAAAAGCATCTAAGGGCAAGCCCTTGCAATATTTATTCGGTTCCCATAGAAATTTCGATATCTACAAACGTCACCTAAAATGGATCATCATGGCCAATGCAAAAGTCAGATTCTTAACGGTGGGACAGATTATTGGCACGAGAGGCATGGAAATGAGGCTAGACACAGTCAAATGGCTCAAGGGTATCAAGGAGGATATCCAATATCGGATATTCATGAGAGCTCTAGAGACTCTCACCAAGTACATAGTGGAAGTTATAAGACGAAGTTTCTACATAGTCGTGAGCAACCCGTATATGCACAAGCTCATATACTTCAGGTATGAACTTTGGCAGAGTATCAAAGATAAGACTTTGCATGAGTATACCAATCGTGGTCTGTTGGCTAAGTTTAATATTACGGATCAACCTGATGCTGTATCCAAAGTGAGATTCATGCTCAAGAAGAACGATGTGAGACTGATTTGTACGAAAATAGGTGAAAAGAAGTCTGTGAGGAACAAATCTGATAGACTTCATGCTGTTCTTTACTATATCATGCAGAAGGCCAACCGACGTAAATTTAAACTCGATGACCTCCTTGTTGGTGCGAAGGAGCTGCGTCACAAGGCCGGAACTTCGGGCGCGAAGATCTATTTTGTGAGAGCTGACATTGAAGATTGTTTTCATAACATAAAACAAGATAAGCTTCGCGCCATCATCAAGAACAAATTGAAACAGACTTTGTGGCAGGGCAGAATCAAATTTAGCATAGTGCGATGTACCTTCAAAGACGGTAAACCAAAAAATGGTAGCCGAGAGACATTCATAACGACAATTGATCCGAGATCATTGGAGATAAGTGGAAAATACGACAATGTCTTCAAAACTTTCGATGAAACTGTTAGCCTCGAAGACTTCGATCAGCAATATCTAGTGCCTCACATTGTGAAACCGGTGCTGCGAGAGTCTAGATCCTCCAATATTGGTTATCGTTTGATATCCGGTATAAGACAGGGGTCCCGCTTCTCACCGCTATTCTGTGCAATCTACATTCAAGAGGCATTCGATAAGTACCTTGGTGATTTAATAGAAGAAGATGATAACAAGCTATTCCATTATGTAGATGATATTCTCTACATAACCACGAATCTCACAAAAGCCCACAGATTCATGAATATGATCGTTCAAGGATTTGACGAGTTTGGTCTGCAGGCGAATGTCAACAAGTTAGCTTGCAACTTCAACTACCCCGACAATCAGGTTCGCCATCTCGATGAGTTCGTGTTATTCTACCGTCGCAAGATCAACCTTGAGAGTCTCAGTTGTGCTTATGATTATTCATACAACGGTGTGAGCATAGACAACACTTTTCACGTTAGCCCATACTTTAAGAAACCGGATATCGGAAAATCAATTAGCAGGCTAATGAAAATGGAGTCAATACACCTTGACTATGATCTCAATGGTAAAGAGGTTGTGATTGAGAACATGTTTTACCACGCCCTTTTGGTGGCTTTTAGACTGGCCACTCTCCTAATCTGCTCTTTCGAACTACGAAACCATAATGCACAAGATCCTGAATTTTTACTCGCTCAAGAATCAAAGGTCACGCGCAAACTCAACCGCAGTCTTAAGAAGGCCATCAAAAGTCGATTGATTACAAATGACCTGCTCGGTAGAGAAGTAAAACTGATCGTATTGGCTGCATTTATGGTAACTTGGCGCACGAACAAAATCCGATACAGAGCCAGAGAGCGTGACAAAGTATCAAAGACCCTCAATCGCTCGATGATGGCTTACTTGACTAAGACAGACCGTAAGTTGGACGAAGCCCTAAAGTTCGAGCTAAAATCAAGAGCATGATCAGAGATTTTCCCACGAGCGCATTTGCCGCCGAGGTCTTTCTACCCCACAAGAAGTGATGATGAACAAGATATCCCTTCTTTTTCATGTTTTACTTCTTGCCAGGCACCACATGCGGTTGAGTTGTTCGATGTACATTAAGTAGAGCGAAATTGAATGAGCGCCATCAAATTGTCGTCAAGCTAGTCTATGACTCACGCTTGCTGCTCAAATCAACGAGATTTGAGACAACGATCTTGACAACTGGCGCTACCTAATTAGGATACTTCTTATGCATGTGGCAATCAAAATATTTGGGATCATTTAAAGACTTATCGGTCTTGAGGGATCAGTCTGGCTGATATCACGCTTCTTGAGCTCACTGACGCGATGACTATGTTTGAATTGAAGCATCAGCAACGAGACACCTCCAAATCGAACAATAGCAACTGTTTGTGTCTGCCAAGTAGTCATAGTTATTCTCTTCAGCTGCGCTGACTAATTCGCATATCGACAATTTGAGGTTCCAGTTAATTCTTGAACGAAAACCACTATAAAAGCATTTCTCTCTAGCCTGAGAGAAATTTGACAAGCGCCCGCCTAAAACATAGTCGATATCAAACTCAACCCGAAAATCTAGATTTTCACTGCAACCGTTCTTTTCACATCCATAACACCATGGCACCGATTGTGTACGCAACCAATGTCGTTTCGTTTTGTGCTGCCCATCGCTTACACAATCCGGACATGTCGGACGCTGAGAACAAGAGATACTTCGGGCGCTGCAATCATATCAGCAGCCACGGCCACAACTATAAGATTGAAGCCACCGTCAAAGGTGAGATAATCGACGCTTACGGATTCGCCATCAACCTGAATGATATCAAGGAAGCGCTAGTGAAGGTGACTGATCCTCTCGATCACAAGCGTATCGACACGGACGTCGACTACTTCACTCAGAAAGGCGTCATTGCGACAGCGGAAATGATCGCCATCTACATTTGGGAAGAGATGGAGAAGATGCTGCCCAAGAATGTGAAGCTGCATAATCTGCGCGTCCACGAAACGGAGAAGAATTTCATCGATTTCAAAGGCGAGTTCTGATCCGCCTGGTGGTCTTGAGAAGTCTTCATGCATGATCAACCAACAACCAATTTTAACAATAATAAATTCATTATTTCATAACTAATCTGGGATGTCACGATCCATAATGTTGCGCTCGATAGACACAGAGCCATAGAGTTCCGGGGCAAAATTCGATAGAGATTCCCCGCCAGTGCATTTTCTGCCGAGTTTGCGTCCACCAAAAGCATATGTTCACAATCTGAACCAAATTTTTGGTCACAGATACAGCAAGCCTGCTGACTTGCTGAACGAGCTCAATACTACGAGCGTTCAGTCGAGTAAGATTGAATGGGATCGATTGAGCGGTTGTCAAGCTCGACAATGACTCACGCTCGCCTCTCAAATCAATGGGATTGGCGACAACGATCTTGAGAAGTGCCCACTAGTGCTTGCTAATTAGGATTCTCGCGCATGTAGCTAGCGTTGTGGCAGCTGGGTCGACTCTAGAGATTGAGTCCCATCAGTGAATGCTTATCGATGTCAAGGAATCAGTAGGACTGACAGCATGTTTGATACGCCCAGCCGAGGCGAATATGTTTGTATTGAAGCATCAGCTCGACTAAACGACTCGCCATATCGAACAATGCCGACAGTTCCTGTCTCTCAAAGGCATATCAGCCTCGCTGACTGATTGTCTAATATTCAATCTGACGGTGCGATTGCTTCTCGAGCGATAGTCCAGAGCGGTATATAAGCAGTCATAACAGCCTGAGAGAAGTTTGTCAAGTGTTCATCCAGAGGACATCGGCAGATAGAACTCGAACCAGATCCCCAGTCTTGATTGACATTGTATCTGAGAAATTATCAACATGGCACCAATCGTGTATGCAACTAATGTGGTTTCTTTCTGCGCCGCCCACAGATTACACAATCCGGACATGTCGGACGCCGAGAACAAGGAATGCTTCGGGCGCTGCAATCATATCAGCAGTCACGGTCACAACTATAAAATAGAAGCGACAGTCAAGGGCGAGATAATTGATGCATACGGGTTTGCCATTAACCTAAGAGATCTGAAAGAAGTGTTGGTGAAGGTGACTGATCCTCTTGATCACAAGCGTATCGACACCGACATTGATTACTTCGCACGGAAGGGCGTAATTGCTACAGCGGAAATGATTGCGATTTACATTTGGGAAGAGATGGAGAAGATGCTGCCCAAGAATGTGAAGCTGCACAATCTGCGCGTCCACGAAACGGAGAAGAATTTCATCGATTTCAAAGGCGAATTTTGATCAAATCAAATGTTCTCAAAGACATCCACACTTGAGACTCATATGAGTAATAAAACCAATATTTCATGACTGATCGCCTTCTCGCCTATCGCTCAGTTCATTTTCAAGAAAAACATTTCTCTCAATCTGTGAGTTGAGTTTTGTCTCAAAGTCTTCTAGACTAGCGGCTAAAGCTCGGCGAGCTCGCTCGAGGTCGTCGTTATTTTGTTCAAGTACCCGTATGTAGGCGCTCAACCTGGTATTTAAAGCTTGCAACTCCGTCATTTGCTCTTGATACTCTTTGAGTTTTTGCTGCGTGCTACTTGCATAGGTGGAATACTTAGACTTAAGCTGATCATTCTCGAGTTCGAGTTTGTTTAAGGCCTTAGAATACTCCTCATTCGATTTCTCGAGTTGTTTCACTTGTGTCTCATACTCAAGCTCTAGTTCTCGACTAGATTCTTGAAATTCCGTAAATTCAGACTTGGACTCGGCTAGCTTGCTCCTCAGATACAGAATTTCCTCGTCCGGGGTTTTGAAAGTCTGCGTCTGTCGTTGATTGGAAACATCGCTCCGATTTGTAGCCTCGGCAGACATATTGATTATAGACGAACAATTGCCGTCTGGTGTGGCTGGTGGAATGACGAATTTTAGGTCATTTCTTCGTTGAACAAGTACGAAGTTCGGATAGATCTGGACAGAATCTAGTGAGAGATTGCAATCATCTGAGTATCATCTGGTTAATTGTTCGATAGGCAACGACGAATTGGTCTATTTTTGCGGACTTTATGATCAAGTTTGTTTATGTTTCGTCAGGCGGACAGAATGACGGCTGCTCTCTCCGGTTGGCGCCTTACTGCCAGACTCCACTCTGCGTGTGTCGAATAGTTGCGCGTAGAGACTCTCGCTGGCCTGGATATGGAGCTTGGAGTTGCAAGCGCTGGTGGTCACATGTGTTTGTTGATATTGGAACGTCCTCTTTTTCTCCAGACATGTGAGTTCCGACGTCCGGTTCCAATAGTTTGAACTCCTGTGACATCATCTGGAATCATATAATTACTATATTCCTATGCATCGACACACCTCCGTCCTTTCCTACAGAACCGCAGATTGCCAGTAACTCCAATCACATTAGAATGTCAAAGAAGGGACCAAGCAAGCTCAAGCCAAGCGATTCGGTCAGTTCGACAGTGAAACGAAAAACATGGTTGAGTATATTTGATACCAATGCAACTTGGGAGGATAAGGATGAAGTGCTGGACGCTGTCTATTGGTTTAGGCAGGTACTCGCCCTGCTGATGGGCCTTGTTTGGGGTTACCTGGGACTCACAGGTATCGCGAGTATCGCCCTATTTGCTGCAATCAATTCAGCCGCCGCCTACAGTCTGGCAAACAACACTGGGTACGACTTTGATCCCGACGAGAGCTTTCTCAGTGTCAAGGAGGGTTTCATGACAACTTTCGCCACATTTCTCGTTTCCTGGATCGTAACATACACTGCTGTTCACTTTTGAACGCGCCATCACGATATTTCCAGACACAAGGGAGAGAATACGCACGTTGATATCCTACAAGATTCTGACTCTCACTAAGCCTCGACATCGCTAATAGTCTAGAAGAACTCATTGAGCTTGAAGCTCGAGATTGAAAAGTTAGAATGACAAGCATCAAAATAAAATCAGTTAGCGGATTCCTGCATCGGGCCCCGTGATAGCGATCCAATCGCAAATTTTGCTGCTCAGTAGACAAGTCATGTCAACAAAGTTTACGAGTCAGACTAGGTCTTCATAATTACAGTCTAACATTAGGCTAGACATCTGACGAGTCTTAGCCGGAGGGAAATAGCCCGGCAGACAGTCTAATTGTCACCTCCACGAAATTCAGCTCTCGAATTCAACACCCGCTCGTTGAAGCCTCGAACATATGAATGCCTATCGGAGGCACACCGCTTCGGCCACAGTGAGTGCCTACAGGTAGCGATTTGGATTGCACGTGCAAGAATTCTCGACGTCATCGGAAAGCTCTAGAGTGAAGAACCAATGTCAGTAATGAGTTTTGAGTGTAGGTGCACGCAAAAGGAGGAGTAGGCGGCAGCGTAGGCGGAGAGCAGGGAAGGCGAGCGGAAACGAGCTCGGCAAGCACTTGCGGCGGGCCTCGCTCTCGACTGGTTGGTTGGCACTCGCTAATTTTCGTCACGTATTGCCCGTTCTATCGCGCGCCTCGTGCGGTGCTGTGTACTCATGACCCGTGTCGGCTCTTGGAGAAGGCTTACGCCGCTCAAATTGCACACCAGAGTTGGCGTTGTCTACGTAGTTTTGATCCTGTGCGCAAATCAGCTTGCTCGTGCGACAGGTGAACTCAGGTGCGCTTTTTTCGCCCACAAGACTCAAGGTGTCGCTTGCGCGTGCGCCCGCAGCCACAATGCGGCACAAGCTCGACACGCGCAAAGTCGACTCCATGACTCGCCGGGCGAACTTGTGGTGCACCTTGTACAGCGCTCCAGTGGGGCGTCAAGTCTCTCTATCCCTCAACTAACATGCGAATGCGCTCAGCCTGAGCTCTTTGGCTTTCGGCAGCGAGTCGTAGGGGCAACCATAGACATCCATTATGGGCGCGTGTCGTTGGCGAACGCCTCATCGAGTTGGCGCCAAGAATGCTCTCGGCTATCAGTGAAAGGGCCGCTCGAGCGGTACAATGTCTCAAGAGCTCGCCATTCAATTTTATGGCTCGACAAGGGAGTGTTTTGTTCGCTCGTTGTCGCCGCCGTCGCCGCAGGTTTGTGTCGTAGTGCACCTGGCGTGTTTGTTAACTCGTGTGTTTGGGGGTGGCCGAGTGTGCCAGTGCGTGTGTATGCCGGGCTATCCTAATGCGTGTCTGGTTGTCTGTGTGTGTGTGCGTGTTGGTGTTTGCGAGCACGCGGTTTGCGTGCGTCGAGAGTTTTAAGTGCCTCGAGCTCTATGGGAGGTCAGAGCCAAAGGCTGCCAATTCGAGGGATGCCAAGTCGATTCGGAGCGCCACCAGTTCACTGTCACGAGCCGGGACAGTTCGAGAAGGGCCTCGCTGTGTCGGATATCCGCGAGCGGGCGCTCAATTCCGGCGAACTTTAGTTGTCGCCACAATCCCAGGGACAGGTCTTGACGTCAGCACAGGTGGTGTCGAACGCGGCTTGCGTCGCGGGACATTGATTCGGATGCGGGCGGCCGAAAAGCTCGATAAATATCCGCGAGCTGGCGGAGCGCCTCGTCGGCGAGCCAGTTGCGTCGAGACGACGCCCGCAGACACAGGCCATGTGTGTGTGTGTGTGTGTGTGTGAGAGAGTATGCGCAGCTCGTGGGTCGCAATCAGGTTACTCGCTGCGGCTAGCTCCGAGCTCTTCGTACCGCTCTCAGGCACTCGAACGCGCTCCCGAAGCTCAAAACTCGTTTATCAGACCGACGCTAGAGGCGGCGGCGGCGGCGACGGCGGACTAGGGCTCGACTCGGCCGAGCTGCGGCGCCAAACTCTACGGGGCTTCCTGCCGTGTGTTTGTGCGCCGTCTAGTGGTATCGGTGTGTCGCTAGCTCTGCAACGGCGCCACCCTGGCCACAGTAGAGCGCCACAACGTTCGAGCGGCCGCAAACAATTGGTTCTGATCAATGGGGCAGGACAGTAGACCGTGTGCGCGCCGTGTACTCGCAGACACGCTCGAGTCACGGCGGCCGCGCCCGACTTGGATCTATCGGCGAGAGAGCAGACGGGCGAGGGCGGCGGCGGCGGCGGCTATTGGAAACGAGCTGTAGAGCTCGCTAATCACAGAGTTGTAGAATTGCCGCCACCGCCAGGGCAACGCGAGCGACGGCTTCAAAGGGGAAAAGGTGAGCTGCAGTGGCGCGGCACTCGCGGCACGCACTCACTCGCACAGGTGCACCTGGAGCCCGTGCGTCGGGGCGTCGCATTTGCACGCCCGGCCCGGCCGGCAACACTGCGCTGGGGCGCGCGCCGCCGAACACGCAAATGCAGCAGCAGCAGCCAGCGGCCGATGAGCTCTGGGCCCTCCTGGAGGCGGCCGGCGCTGCGCCACTCGGCGAGCGTGAGAAAAAATAATACTGTCGTCATTGAACTTTCGTGGCGCCACTCACGGCGGCGGCGGCGGCGGCGTCGTCACGTAGAGGCTGCACGTCGACTAGTCGGCTACACTTGACACGATATTGATAGGCATACTGTGCGAGCGCGAGTTAGCTGGCGCGCCAGATTGAGCGAGAGCGAGCTGGAGTGAAGCCGAAATTATCCAATACCAACACACAGACAAGCAGACACACACACGTTCGCACTCGGGCGAACCCGAACTCGTCGAGCAAGTGCACGAGAGTGAGCGTCGACAGGGAGAACAGGCGGAGAGCGCAGAGGCGACAGCGCGAGACACAGCCACGGCAACGAGTTCCCTTCCAATTTGGGACACCCTCGAGTCAGAACGTTGTTGCGACACACACACACACTCTCAGACACAAACACAAACATACGGCCGCAAGTCCTCAGAGGTCGCGCTGTGAGCGAGGCGCTTGCACAACAACGACGATAACGAGGAGCGCGAGCGAGGGACCGACGAGGCCGAAGATGAGGTTTCGCATGAGTCGAAGGCGTGAGCACAATAGGGCCCACTAATTGGAATCGGCCGGCACTGCGGAAAGGGTCGAAAGTGAGCACAGGCATAAATAGTTCGAGAGGAGAGGGTCACAGGCGGTTCAAGTGGACGAGCGAGCGATCGAGCGAGCGAGCGAAGAGGAAGAGTCGCTTCGGACCAGAGGACTCGATCGGTGCTCGGCATATAGCGCGCGCTGCGCGGCTAGGAAATCCGCATTCCTTTCAGTGTCTCAAGCCTAGTGCAATTGTCATCTATCGCCTCTTTCTCGCTCTTGAGTCGCCTCACGAACCCGCCTCCATGAGCGAGATAGAGACCACTCTATGAAGACACACCACCCTGTTAACCCTGGACTTGACTGATTGGGATCGAGACAGCGAGAGCGAGAGCTCAAGAAAGAGTGAGAGCGATAGAGAGAGAGAGAGAGAGAGAGAGAGACACACACACACAGAGAGGGGCGACTGCAGAAAACAGATAAACATTCTTCACTCCCGCACAACGATCCCCTAGGCTCGTGCGAACTCGATTCCACTGAAGGCAGGCGCGCACACTGAGGCACGCACGAGCGCACAGTCAGGCCCACAGACAGACGCACGGACGGACAGACGCGCGCACAGCCAGCTCCGCATAGACGAACCGCTGACACGCGTAAGCCAAAATCCCCAAACTCCAGCTCGAAAAGCTCCTCGCTGAGAGCGCCCCGAGCTCTCGCGTTATCTCATCAGATACAACCGCAATCTGCATTATCATCCTCGACCTCAAGCCCGGCTCTTCAGCACTGTGATAGAGACTGGTGTTCGTGTGTCACCGAGTGAGTGTGTCTGAGGAGTAGTCAGTCAGTCAGCTAGCCAGTCAGACAGCCAGTCAGCAAGTCTGAGGCTCGCTCGCGACATCAAGCAGGCGCGCCACCTAATGAATCAATATTTTCTGCGAGTCTGGTGTGTACACAACTATACCAACCTACCGCTCGACTCCGCCAACGCCACCCTCAGACATCACGACCGGTTAGAGACATCCAAGTGATCATTTTGGCAAAACAAACAAGCGCCAAACTACACAATAACTACAAGACTGAGCGCACTCGAGATCGGCAACACACCAGCTGGTGCTTTGCATAACATACACACACAGAACTATCCTTCGACTTACAACTCCTATTCACGCGTCTTACAAGCGCCTTCACCAATTTGAGTCCTAGTCAATCTCACACATCAGATCAGGGTCGATATTGTTGATGCCACCACTAGAGTCTAGAACAAAATTCTCTAGACTCCTATCACCACTAGCCGCCGCCGGGTTGCTCCCCACGCACACTCCACGAGCCTATCGATAGCCATTGAGGCACCACCGCATTGGGTACATCCCATACAACCCCAGTCATCATCAAAATGGCGGCCCGCAGCCCCACTCATCTTCACCACCTACATCACAATCCCAGTCGCAATGTTCTCAGACTTCCAGCTATTGAGAAGTATGCGTATTGTCTCTGCCTGCATGTTAAACCTACAACAATATTTATCGCCGTATTCAAGCTGCTACGTGCCCTTCTATTCGCATCTATATTATTGAACACAGAATTCGCCATCAATGAACAAGGCCAGGAGATCAACCTATCCGGTCTGGATGAGAGGCACAAGTCCACCGCGGCAGCCATGACCATACTCACCCGCATCATTATGGCCTCAGTGTCTGCAGTTGGAATCTACGCCGTCGCGTCGGGTCGAGCGGCCCTATTGATGCCCCTATATGCAATGTTGCTCGTTGACTTCTTCTTTTCACTCCCAGCATTCTATACTGGCCGCGATCTGGACTCGTCGCTGAACGAAAGCTACTATCTTGAACGAAACGGTCATCCTATGCATCAGCAGTATGCCCGCTACTCGATTGTATTGTTCTCAACCGTCTCCATGATCCTCAAGGTCTATTTCTTGTGCGTAGTTTGGAAGTGCTACAGATATCTTAGATTGATAGAGCTCGTCAGTCCGATAAGATTGTCAGAGATGTACCCGCATCCACCACCAGTAGGCTCGCAGTACCCGATTGTGCGTGTTCTAGGCAGTATCGACTCCTTAGACCTCAGCTCCGCTCACAATGTTACACCCCCACCTTATGAGTCTGTGGCCTCCAGCATGAAGCCACCAAATTACGAAGAGGCTGTCAAGTCCTCAGGCGCTGTGTTC
This sequence comes from Boswellia sacra, assembly GCA_013180625.2. Lineage (NCBI taxonomy): Eukaryota > Viridiplantae > Streptophyta > Magnoliopsida > Sapindales > Burseraceae > Boswellia > Boswellia sacra. The sequence continues at coordinate 1,818 of SNVD02012284.1, read as the reverse complement.
ACAGTGAGCCCACCAATGAATAGTAATGCAGACACTCTGCAGCAACAATCTCAGCACTTGACACAGCAGCAACCTCAACAGACTGTCGTATTTACCGTTTCAAACTCAGAGCAGTGTCAGAACGTGTCCACCAGATTGGTGTCAAATTCGACAGAAGTTACGCCGACCTTGCAAACATGTGTTGATGAAGCCCCCGCTTCGACCTCAGATTCTGCTGATTCATCTGACAATACGACTCGGATCAACATAAGCGAATCCCCCTCAACTCAAGTTTCGAGTTCACAAGACCCGCAGGTTACAAAACGAGCGGTCCATTCAGCATCAAGTGATCGCAATCAAACAAACACCTCATAACATTTGTGACAGATTGATATATCAGAGAAATGTACGTCCAAAATAGATTGGCTATAGGCTGATCGAAGTCGGGCACGAGAAGAAAGAGGTGCAGATATCTTAAAACAAGTGAGCATTCCTTATGGAGCTATAAGACACTTATAAGCTATTCTATTCTACTTTACTGTCCCGTCAAGCACATGTGATCAGGCAGAGTGACCCTGTTCTCGCTCATCCGAAGCATCGTATAGTTTCATTCACATAATCTTCATCAGAACTCATGATCATCATCTCGGAGACAGAACAATGGAAAGGATCTGTTAATTTATTTCAAACACACACATTGACACAATATGCAACCACTCGTCAGTCGTTCAACTAAGATCTCTAAAGATGTTAACACTCAGTTTTCGAAGATTGTTTTCTCGTGTTGTTGTTACAGGACTTAATATGCACATTAAACACAGTCAGCGTCTGTGGAGAGCGTGAAATGGCAGATTCTCATCGGGTGTAAGTTCTTGAGTATCTTTAACAACAGTTCTTCGTGGCACTTGAGTTGGTGCGGGCCCAACGGCGATGCAACAGCTGCGCGAGCGCGGGCCTCCGGTTCCTGGCGCCGTGTGTTTCGTTCCGTTGGTGAGGTGCGACTAAAACCAGGCCCGGTTTTCCGTGATGAAGTTTATCAAAATAGCGAAGAAAATTATTGTACTCCTCTTTGTCTATGGAACCTACTCTATTGTTCCGATCGGTTTGATCAAAGGCTCATGAAGAGTTCACCTCTTTCCGGGCTAATCCAATATTTTGCTGTTGGATCGGAGCCTTCGAAAACCATCAAAATGCCCACCCTCGGATCGAAACCCTCACTAGAGGCCACTCAGGCCCTCGGAGCTATTTTACTACATCAATTTGCTCGCGAACGTTCCATTGATGAAGAGTTACTAAGAGAAGCGGAAGGTCAAGCTAACCTGAACGAGCTGGTAGCATCAGTTCTACATGATGAAGATCAGCATGTTAACGATGTAAGCACTAGCACCAACACCAACGATACCACTACTGTGAGTCGAGAGAGCAGCCTAGATTTGGACAGTACTCACCAAAACTGCAACGGAGACATAGGTGTCGTCCCGCAAGGCTCGTCAATCATACACCCCGAAGAAAATTTTCACTCAATGACTGAATCCGTTGGTAACCGAACAAATCTACAGGATAGAACAATATATCATAGTATCAACGACGCTAACAACCGACCGGCATCACCGTTTGATCGACTCCAGGCATCTCCAGACCTGGCCTCCTACGGACAGGAGCTGCGTCGCATAGCAGAGGAGTTTGAGAAATCGCGATTAAGACAGGTAGTCAAGAATCGCGCTTTCTCGGTTAACTTATCTAGCGTGACGAAAGAACAATTCTTCAAACTTCTTCAAGATTTGTTCCAGGACAAGATAACAAGCGAAAAGATTGTTATCCTCTTCTTTTTCTGCACTG
>SNVD02012282.1:0-64533 GCA_013180625.2 Boswellia sacra | reverse complement strand
GCTTTTAATGTATAGTTGAATTTATAATTTTAAAATCGCAAAATAAAAAATTAAAATTGGATTGTTTTGGCGTTTTGAATTCGTGAAGAAATGCTTTAAGCGGATAAGTGCTTTTATAGTGTTTGATCAATATAAATATTATCTATAGAAAGCAATTTTTAGATTAAAAAGATGAATAAGTGAAATATTGAATAAAGTGATCTTGGAGAAGTGTTTGAGAAATTCTTTTGTTTTGATTTGAAAATGTTTGTAGATATATTGCATTAGTAGGAAACGCTGCACTTTTGCAAAAGTGGTTTATATAAATCACTTCCATATGCGGATGAAGAGGAAGCGCTTTTGATTCAGCCAACAAAATTTAATGTTTTGGTTTGTGAAATATCCTAGAATATAGACTTCACATCTTTGCTAAATGTAAATGGATTTGAATTTGCTCGAAATCAAAATAAATTTTAATGATTTATGATAATATGTGTTAGTTCTTTTAGCAGAGTGAAGGAAAAACTTCTTAATGTATGCCCTTTAATATTTGTATGGTGGTTTTCAGTCAAGAAATGGAACGTACACAGTAGGTGATTTTATGACAAGAAAGGAGGATTAGATGTTGTAAAGCCTACAACAACGGCTGAGGAAGGTAATTATGATGCTCGGACATGATTGTTGCTACCTTATTGTTAATTCATTTTTTGGTTGACAAGTTATTGTGATTGCAACACTGGAGGGTCTTGTTGAGAAGAGAATAACTGGCTTTCCTGTGGTCGATGATGACTAGAAATTGGTATTTTTTTTAATACTTTAATGATCTCTCAGCATATGACAATCTCTCTCTCTCTCTCTCTCTTTTGATTGTGTATCATGACTTTCTTGAAGCTGGAAGAATTTATGTACTCTTCATGTTATGTCTGGGGCTAACATACTTCATAAATGAAATTTTCATTTGATCACAAGATCTATAATTTCTGGATTCTTATTATTGAAATAATAAAGAATGACACAGAGAAAATAATAAAGCCAGAGTATATAAACAGTGATTGATTTTGAGTGTGTATCACTCTATTGTTTGACTTAAATGTGTATTTTACAACGGAATCAGGTGAAGCTTTGATCTTAGTTATCATAGTGCGCTTTACATGGATTGGCTACTTGTAGTATTTTTTCTGTTGAAAAGGAACCACTGATAAGACTTAGGCTGCCATTGGCTACTTCACTTTATCTTCAGTTTGAAGGAATTATAATTAGAATCTTGTTTAAAGTCATGGTCCTTTAAGATGCTTGTATCAGCGAACAACAACACCTTCAACTTTGCATTTAGATGATATATCGAGTCCATTTTCTTGTATGAAGTATACTTTTGTGAATATTGTTCATCGTTTGTGATATCTAGAGATTTCCTAACTATTTTTGGAAGCCATATCGTATCTTCTATTATTGACCTGATATTGTAATATAATCCAAGTGAGCTTGTATTAATTTGATCATTGATATCTTGTTAATTTCATCTGTGATTGTGATACCATCTGTGTACATGGTTCATATTGAAATTTACTAAGATCCAGTAATGGGCTCTTTAAAGAAATCTCTCTTATCTAGACAAGTATGTATGCATGTTCTGTGTGTGCAATAAATACTATAAGCAAAATAATACTTGTTATATTAATTTTTTTTTAAAAATCCCAGTGTCTTTTCTGCAGAATGCTGGGAGGCATGGTTGAGCTCCTACTTAATTTAATTTAATTTAATTTTTTGTTGTGATAAGAACATGGAACAGCTTTGGCTGTATGCTAATTTAATTTGTATGCCCTTTGCAATAGATGAGTTGAATATCTGGCTTCTAGTGCTTAAACTTGTTTTGGCCTCTTTGGTGAAGACATGTAATAGAACATGATTTAATTGGTGCTGTCCATAATTACTTAAGAGGTTGAAGCAATGCATTACTTTAGAGGCTGTATGCTATTTTTTTTTTTTTTTGACTCTAATAATGCTCTTTTGGTGAAAATAAAAATTACTTAAGAAGTTGAAGCAATGCATTACTTAAGAGGTTGTACAACTGTTCTCAAACATGCATAAAAGCATCTGTAGTGATTAATAATAACAACATTATATAACTTAAACTTGTTGGGATAACAGGGTAAAAGCATCGTAATTTCAAGCTTTGAGAGAGTTGATTGAAGTGCTTTGGGCGTCCGTCAACATCAACAACTGTAATTGTGGACACCTACAGATTTTTCGCGTGGACACCTACAGATTGAAGTGCTTTAGTTAGTGTTCTGGTAAGTGAACTCCTGCATGCTACCTCATTATCACCTTCATATCTTAGTTTTACTACTCTGCTTTTAATCACATTATTTTAGATTGAGAAATATATAACAAGTGAATATGGATATTGAAGTGTTTGTGGCCACCGTAATGGGTGGAGTTGCAATATGGAGTTCGGGAGACGGGATGGAATATTTGGGAGTGCTTTGATTGCTATGTGATTGTGGTTTTGGAATTCTGATGTGATAAGTTTGTTTGGATGATTACAATTACAGTTATTGTGAGGCTTTATTAGTGTTTAACGTTGTATGTTTTAACAAAATTTGCATAAATCTCTTTAAAGTCAGGCAACAAAATTTGCATAATTGAAGTCAGGCAAAAGTAAGATTCTAAAAGCTGGTTGCTTAAGTAAGATTCTAAAAGCTGGTTGCTTAAGTAAGATTCTAAAAGCTTACACAAATTTAAGTTAATTCATAAAATAAATAGATAATTTGATACTGTAAACTGACCTTCTTAAGAGAGTTTGTGGCTGGATTAACATTTTTGTCATGAGTTAAAACTGCTCTTGCTTGATAGTCGTGTACAGCAGTGCTCAACAAACTCTTAACAATTTGTTAATTACAGTGCAATGTTGCTCAACAATACTGTCATTCTGCACCAGATTGGAAGATTGCAGATTTGAACAGTATGCAGACAAGTTAAAAATCTTCTTACCATATACAAGCTATCTTCCCCATCTCTTAAACCAAATGCATTCCCAAACTCAATTTAGAAAAGCCATCTCTTATTACTATATTTCCCAAATTGAGGCATTTTGGAATTTCAAACCTGACTAACCAACTCTTTTTGATGACGCATGTGATTTGAAACTAGATTTGTCATATCGGCAATAAGCTTCTCTGCATCTGATTTTGACTGCTTCTGCATCTGATTTTGTCTAACAGTGTTATCTTTTGCTATTATATTGTCAGAAATGTGTCTATGCTGTTATTTAAAATTATGCAAGCCTGAACACTAAAACCATACCAAACTGCCAATTGGCGTTTCAAGTTTGGTTCAGTTTGGTTTGGGGCCTACCCCTCCATCCTGATGTCCTTTCTCTCATTACATAATTTGATTTCGTTCCTATCCAGCAAAAAAGGGTATACTCATACTGGCTGACACCAAGACTTCTTTAATCATTTATTCAAATTTTTTGTTTTTAAAAAAAAAGGCTTCCACTATTTGTTTTATCAGCACAGTTAATGCAAGAACAAGATTAGACAGCAGGATATGGTGTTTTAGGCTTTGACTAAGGACTTTAACAGCAGATGGTGGCACCAGATAGAGAAATAAGAGGGCTACTGGAGTGCTTACTTAAGAAACAGAAAACAATTTGACAAGCTCTCTGTATTACTTAAGAAACAGAAAACAATTTGACAAGCTCTCTGTATTAATTTGTCAATAATCAAATTATTGACTCGTTTATCAAGAGCTCGCTCCCAAGTTTCAAAGAATTGCCTATATCTAAACAAAATAACTCTCAGATAGATTAGTTGCTGCCAAGTCTTTAAGTCTTCTTTCCAATATGTACTAGTCTGACAATGAACCAACTCCACCAATTACCTAGCCAAACTAGTTCACTATCTACATTCAGGCTTGAAACGGACTAAAGATAGGTTCAGATTAGAAATTGTATGAGAAATTATGCCGATCAACAATACAGTTACTAGGATAAAATAAAAGGCAGCAACAAAACGATTTATCATGGTGATAACTCTCTATAAAAATCAATGAAGAGGAACTTCTGAGTGTCAGCATTCCAATTGCTGACCTTTTAACTCGCAGAACAAGTTTAATATTAGGTTTCTTTTCAGATATTAGATATAGTAATAATTACTTTGAATATGAAATATTATGCTATAATATCTGTATCAAAGTAGGTGAAGCTGGTTTTAAACTAGATCAAGCTGGAAGCTCTCAATCTTTGGATCAGGAACCAGATATTTTTACCAGTTGGGTGGATGCTGGTGACTAGGTCAATCTTTATACAGCATAGCCTTTTCTATTCCAACCAAGTACTTGTCCTAAATATCACCATAACGATTTATTTTCTAGTTCTACCTTTCTTTTAGCTCAAATATGAAATAATAATCAGATCCTTACAGAGATCAGTAATTAACTAATATAGAACATGATAAAACCTAAATTGAAGACAAAATTTGTTGAGACATCTCTCTCTCCAAAATATAGGTCATATCTGTCTCACAATAAGGTATAAAGCATGAATGGAATGAGCATCATACACACCTTCAGTTTCTTAAGTAATACAGAGAGCATCATACACACCAGATGGTGTCTCATAAATCAGCTAGCAAGAATTTAAATTATAAAAACAGAAAACAATAGCTATAACCAGCAAGCTACAGTTGATACAGACCTAAAGTAGCTTCCAAGACAACATGTGGATTTGTTGCTTGAGAGGCCTTGATAGTGTAAGCCTTAAGAGCATCATCCCAGCGCTGCAATTTCTCATACCTATACACACAACAAAATATGTGAGCAGGCTTCTATAATTCCATCGAGAACCAAAGTAAAAATTATTTCTTTCTTGTATATCTAAACTACGAGATAAAAATAGTTATAGTGACACTAGAAAACCAAGAAAGATAAGTTGAAACTGCAGCTGAAAGCTGAACAAAAGAATCACTCCACGATTCACTTGAGGGACAACTAAGTAAGTTAGTGTAAGAAAGCTCAATAATACCATGACTCCTTCAATTGAACATCCAGATTTTGTTGAGCGAAGGTCAATATTCCAACTGCAGCCTAAGGAATAAAAAATAAAAGAATGAAAATAAAAATAAAAGTCATAACAGCAAATCGCAAAATAAGAAGGATCATCGAATTGCCATCAAAGAACAGAAAAATCAGTAAGCATTAATTTTCTTTGAACCTCGTGCTGATTAGACTTGCTAACTGCAGAAAATGATAATAAATAAATAAATTACACATGACAAGAATGAATTTCTAGATTTAATTCATTAGTCAAGTGTTCTTTGAATGAAATGATTTGACTATACTATGTAGTTTTTTATACATACCTTGTCTTATGTCATTGTTATCTTTGCCATGTTGCATACATATTAACTTTTGCGTTGTTTTATTAGTTTCATTGGCAACTGCTTCATTTATGAGGTATCATGTGTATGTTGTTATGCTTAGGATAAACAATAAATTGTACACACAAAACACAAAATAAAATATTTTATGGTATGAACTAAAGTATGACATTATGTCCATTAGCTAATGAAATACCAGACCACCAATGAACCCAACTCCTCAACCGCAGCCCATAAAACAACCCATACCGACAAAACCAGCCCACTAAGCCCACTAAATCTTAGGCTAGTAATAAAACCAGCCCATTAATGACTAGCCCACCAATGAACCAGTCCATTAGTTAAAAGAAATGACAAGGGAAAGTGAATATATGCTCAAAATGCCATCTCACTACCTAAACTAAATAGCATATTGTCTAAAATTAATTTCAACTCACTACCTGAACGAATTATTTATATGAGGTATTTTCATTTTATTGAAGGAAAGTAGACATGGACAAGAGTTGGATTGACTTGGAAGATAGATTTTCAAAGCCGTATGTAGATGGGGTTAATGCATTTCTAGATTTTGCATTTGACAACGTTGTTGGTGGCATTAGAATTTACTGTCCATGTAAGAAGTGTTTCAATCGGTATCTTTTCAGTAGGGACATAGTGAAAGACCATTTAATATTCAATGGATTTTTTCCTAAGTACAAGAAGTGGACACTACATGGTGAACCGTATACACCTATAGAGTATAGTCAAAATGCTGAGCCTCAACATTCTGAGTTTGGACGTGATTCTACGGGTGATGATATGGTTGGAATGATACATGATGCCATGGGAATTCCGAATATGGATTTTGGTGAAGGTAGTAGTACTCGTTTAGATAACGATGTTGGTGCGGAAATGGATGAGGAAACTAAAGGCTTTCTTAAATTGCTTCAAGATGCCAATTGTCCTTTATATCCGGGTTGTGAAAAGTTTACTTCTCTTTCTTTTGTTGTTCGTCTCTTGAACATGAAAATGTTATGTGGATGGACAGACACATCAATGACAATGCTATTTAAATTTTTGAAAGAAGTATTTCCCAAAGAAGCAAAAATTCCTCCTTCCTACTATGAGGCTCAAAAAATAACTGCATCGTTAGGATTTACATATAAAACTTGGGATGCATGTCCTAACAATTGTATGTTATTTAGAAATGAACATGAAAACCTTCATAGTTGTGCAATTTGTCATACCTCTCGATATAAACAGTTTGATGGCCCAAATACTGGATCAACTCTAGAGGTTAAATTAGCTGCAAAACAAGTACGTTACTTTCCATTAGTTCCAAGATTACAAAGGTTGTTCATGTCTACAAAAACTGCTTCTCTTATGCGGTGGCATGCAGAGGGTCGAATTGACGATGGTGTGTTAAGACATCCTGCTGATAGTCTTGCTTGGAAAACCTTTGATGAAAAATATCCAAGTTTTGCTATTGAATGTCGTAATGTTAGGCTTGGATTGGCTGCAGATGGTTTTAATCCTTTTAGGACTATGTCTATAGCTCATAGTACATGGCCCGTGGTATTGATACCCTATAATTTGCCACCATGGTTGTGCATGAAACAAACATTTTTCATGTTGTCTATGCTTATAGATGGCCCGAAAGGCCCAGGAAATAGAATTGATGTCTATTTACAACCATTGATTGAAGAATTGAATGATTTGTGGAACGAGGGTGTAATTACTTATGATGCATCATGTCAACAATTGTTTAAGTTACATGCAGCTCTTTTGTGGACTATTAACGACTTTCCAGCTTATGCTAACTTGTCGGGTTGGAGTACTAAAGGGGAAAAAGCATGCCCTTCTTGTGCCATGAATACAACTTCTAAGTGGCTACATCATAGTAGGAAGTTTTGTTATTTGGGGCATCGTCGATTTTTACCCATTAGTCACAGATTTAGGAGAGATAAAGTCTCTTTCAATGGTCAAAGAGACCTTTTACCTGCTCCATCTCAGTTGACTGGATCTGATGTGAAACAACAAGTGCAAAATGTACTTACCGAATATAGAATGGAAGATCTTCATAAAAGATGGAGGAAAGATTTTGAGATGATGAATCGTGGAAACACTTGGAAGAAGAAAAGCATTTTCTTTGAATTGCCATATTGGGAGCATAATTTAATTCGACATAATCTTGATGTCATGCATGTTGAGAAGAATGTTTGTGATAATATACTTTGGACATTGTTAGGGGATCCTAAAAAGTCTAAAGATAATTTAAGGGCTCGACAGGATTTGCATCAAATGGAAATAAGGAAACCATTGCACCCTCAATATCAGGGAAATCAGAAAGCATACTTGCCTCCTGCATGCTTTTCAATGAACAAAGAAAACAAAGTAGTCTTCCTAAATGTGTTGAAGCGAGTCAAGGTGCCAGATGGTTATGCATCAAATATTTCTCGACGTGTGCACATAAAAGAGCGTAGCATTTGGGGTCTTAAAAGTCATGATAATCACATATTGATACAACAATTGCTTCCTCTTGCTGCACGTAGAGCATTGCCTAAAAATGTTGTCGGAACATTGATTGAGGTTGCTAACTTTTTTAGGCAATTGTGCTCTAAAGTGAATACACATGAAGACTTAAGTATTATTCAAAAGCGTGTTGTACTAACTCTATGCCATTTGGAGAAAATTTTTCCACCTTCATTCTTTGATGTGATGGAGCATTTGCTTGTACATCTTGCTGAAGAGGCATTGATTGGTGGACCTGTACAATTCCGATGGATGTATCCGATTGAGAGGTATTAAATCCTACGGATAATGTTTGTTTCATATATGGTATACATGAATGAATTTCACTTACACTAGATTCTTGAAATTATAGGTACTTGTTAACTTTGAAGAATTATGTTCGTAATCGTGCACATCCTGAGGCTTCTATTGCTAAAGGATACTTGATGGAGGAGTGCACCAATTTTTGTGCACGATATCTTGATGAAGTTGAAACTAAAGGTAATCGAGCACCTAGGAACAACGATGGTACTTCAAAAAAAGGGGTGAAATTTACTCTTGACAACGTTACTTGGGTTCAGGCGCATAGATATGTGCTAGTTAATTCCTCAATAATCGATCCATTTCGAGAGTAAGTCATGCACAATTGGAAATCCTATTCCGTTGTCTATTTTATTGTGAACATTTTTCATAATATCTTGTTTACGTTTTCATTTCATGGTTTTCTTTTACAAAGGGAGCATATCAACATACTCTCTCAACAACTTCCTCGTGCTTCAAGTCATCAAATTCAGAAAGAACACAACTCAAAATTTCATAAGTGGTTCAAAAACCATGTAAGCTTTCTTACTTCAATAAATTGATAATGCCATCTACTATTGAGTTCTAACACTAGTGGGTTTCTATAGGTGGAAACTTTGCAACATTTCCCGAATGTAACATTGCCTGAAGAAATTATACACTTAGCTAATGGCCCAAAACCAATTGCACGACGCTTCAAATGTTACGTTGTCAATGGTTTTAAATTTCGTACCAAAGAAATGGACAATAGTAGAACCTCCCAAAATTCTGGTGTTGTTTTGAAGGCTGATACAAGTTGCTATGCTAGTGCAAAGGATAGAAATCCACGGTCAGGCAGTGTAACATTTCATGGAGTGTTAAGAGATATAATTGAAATTCGTTATGTGAACGAGTTGAAATTTGTATTGTTCAAGTGTGATTGGGTCGATGATAGGGTCGGAAAGAAGCTTGATGAATTTAACTTCACAATGGTTAATTTTAACCATCTATTATACAAATTCAATCATGAAGATGATGAGCCTTTCATTCTTGCGAATCAAGCAGAACAAGTTTGTTATATCCAAGATCCTGTAGAAGAAGATTGGCATGTAGTTCTTAAGATGACTGTGAGAGATTCATTTGATCTTTATTCAATAAAGAACTATGAGCATATGGTAAAAAGTGTGCCACAAGTTGAGTTGTATGCACAACAAGAACTAGATGAAAGAGAATTTGTTCGTGAAGAAGATGTTACTTGGGTTAGGCACGGAGTTGATGGAACCACAGTTGACATCAACGGTTTAGATGGTGATGAAGAGATGGATGATGTTGAATGAAGGTGTATATGATGTTTCTTATGTATTCATGAAAAGCATTTTTACTTTAAGATTATTTGCTTGTCATACATTATATGTGCATCAAACATTTATGGTTTTTTAGACAAATGACATTTGATCTGTGTCATCTATTATTGTAATGGTTAATATATTATATATATGCATAAAATTTTCTAATGTTAATATATTTTTGCAGTTGACTATGGCGCCAAAGAGACATAGAGATGACTCTATGGAAAGTGCACTACGAAGAGAGGCAGCATCTCGAAGACAATCATCTTCATCTTCCCAATCTCAGATGAATGCGGGAGACCAAGGTTTGAAACTAAAGTTATAATATTTGTACATAAATGTTCTAATTTTACCTCGGTGTCAAACTAATCTTTCATATGCTTAGGTGAGTCATCGCAAGTACCAAAAGGTCGGGGCGCTGCTCGGGGTAATGCTGAATGGGGCTCAGGGCAACCGTTACATGTTGATTTCAACAGTACATGGCAGCCAATTGGTCCAAATAAAGAGACCTTTACATCACAACTTGGCATTATAGCTAGGAATGGGTCAATGGCTCCATTGACTTATACTAGTTGGCATGCCATGCCTGAGCACAAATTAGATGCCATTTGGAAAGAAGTGAAGTTAATGCATTTGCATATTGATTGATAAATTGAAATATATTTAGTTTAACTACACTAATCCATTGTATTTTCTGTAAATGTAGGACAATACGGATGTTCCAGATGAGTACAGACCGCATTGTCTAAAAGCAATGGGAGTACTTTGGAGGGATTGGAAGGCTCGCGTAAAGAGAGACTTTTACAAGCCTTATCCGACAGATGAGGCACGTTTAGCCTTTACTCCTCCAAAAATTACTGAAGAGCATTGGAGGATTTTGGTTGCTTATTGGAGCAGCGAAGGAGCTCAAGTAAGTAATCAAAGCCATGGTTAACATAATCGTTTTAACCAAATCATCCTAACAAATTATATATGTATAAACTATATATTTATTGATTTGTTTTGGCTCTTCATAATTACAGATTCAGGCAGAGAGAAACAAGGCAAATCGTGCCCATCAATTTGCGCTTCATAGGACTGGACGCACTTCTTTTGCAAAAAAGAGAGAAGAGGTAAGTTTTAACAACATCTAAATTCATATGAATTGTTTGAGATTTTGCAATGGTAGTTAACACGGTTTATTTGTAACTTTCTTCATTTGTAATTGCAAACTAATAATTCTTTTCTTTATTAAGATGTCGAAGAGTGGAGAAAAAACTGATCGCGTCAGTGTGTTTATTAAGACTAGAACTACAAGTAGTGGAGATGTGGTTGATAATGAGAGTGGCGAAATAATTGTACGTTTTTTAACTTAACTTATTTCCTATTACATTTTGTATGAAATTGATTACACGATCCTCTTTATTACCATTTGATTTATTCTCATCATTTTGTAGAGCCAATTAAGAGAAGGAATGTCGAGAATACCTGATGATCAACGAACAAATGCAGCGGCAGAGCGAGTATTTTGTGATGTAATGGGACGTGATCATCGTGGTTATGCTCGTACATATGGCCACGGTCCATCTCCATCTACTGTTAAAAGTCAATGCTCTTCTCAACCTGTTGATGTGGACAAATTGCATCAAGAGTTGCATGAAATGCGGGTGGAGAATAAAGAATTGAAGGACTACAATACTCAGTTGTACAACTTTCTCCAACAGAAATTTCCAGACATCGAAGAGCAGCTGCCAGCACCTGTGCGACCTCAGGTATTTACTTAACTTTAACTTGATGTTCCTTTCTCACAAGTATATGAACTATGAAAAAATCGAACTTGATGATGAACTATTTAGGACTAAAAGTTTTTCTAAACTTTTTACATTGTCTTAGGCTTCAGTTCCGGATGCTTCTAGTGCACACCGAAATCGCGTCAACGCGGACGCCGCAACAACAAATGAAGAGGAGAATGAGGAGAATTAGGTATATATGAAGTTATTTATCATCACTCAGTAATAAACAAATTTTGGCATATAATATTTACCTAAACTTCTTTAATAAACTTAGTAATAATAAGACATCTAATTATTACATTTTATTTGTGCAGGTTTTTTTTCACATGACAACTTCAATGGGAATAAGACTTGTAGACATATTTCATAGTTCTAGACTTCTATTATTGTTGAATTTGCAAATAAATATGGTACTCTCATGTTGTATGTGAATGTCTAACTTATTATTTATGTTGTATTGCAAATAAATATACTTTGATATTGTACACTTATTTTCTACTGGAATATCATCTTATTTGTTCATGTATTCATATTACGAATTTTTGAAATTATTTAAAAAATAGATTGAAAATATGTATACAGGTGAAAATATATGGTTACAGGTGAAAATAAGGCTATAGGCCCGGATTTAATAAAATTACCACGACATATTGGAACTACATTTTTTTTTTACCGCGGGCTAACAACCGCGGTAAAATTATAAACATGGGATTATTTTACGGCGGGCTCAAGACCGCGGTAAATAAATTAACCGCGGGCCAGACGCCCGCGGTAAATAAATTAACCGCGGGCAGTACGCCCGCGGTAAATAAATTAACCGCGGGCTATATGGCCCGCAGTTAATTTATTTACCGCGGTTTCTGGCCCGCCGTAAAAAAATCGACCCAGACCACAAGTATTTACTTCGGGCTCTCAGCCCGCGGTAAAAGTAGTTTTACCGCGGGCTAAAACCGCCGTAAAAAGTAAAAATATTTTTTACGGCGCCATTTTATACGGCGGGCTAAAACCGCCGTAGGCCCGCCGCAGACGGCCTTTTACCGCGGTTTCGGCCCGCGGTAAAAGGCCGATTTTCTTGTAGTGAGTAGCAACAACGGTGGGCTCCGAAATTATTTTCCAGTTGTGGGATGCTGCCACAGCTTCTTCTTAACACTCATCGCATTCATTATTGTTGCTCATCCAATCAGCAAAACCTCTAGCTATCTAGCAACTCTGGGATTTCCCAACTGGCAACTCATAATTCAATCAATTGATGAACTGCAAGTTATAGCCGATTCAATACATATCATAATCACTTGCTCAGCTCACCAGTCGTATGGAAGCTATATAGTGATCTATGATCAATATTAGCTTCTTCATAATTTACCGCAATTGGGTTGAAGTATCATATAAAATTGTTAGGAAGAAATAATGAGATAAAATTCAGAAATTATAGTATTAATTATACATTCATAGTAATATTGATGTTGGGTTGCTGAATTATGACAGATCAAGATAGGATCTTCAAGTTGATAAACAACTCAACCAATGGCTGGAACAAACAAAATGGAACCCAACAAACACTCTTTCAAGGGATAACAAGCTCACCACCAAAGTAAACACCAATGGGATACAAAGAATTCACTAGCTAATGATGTAAACAAAGGATACAGGGCTCAAACTAACTCACCACTCTATGGAATCCACCAAGAGATACAGAGTTAAAGAGAAATCAGTATAAAGACTGAAATTTCATTCAAATTCGAATTCAAAACTAAGCTCCTTTGAATACACAGCTTTAGGACTTAAATAACTTGGAACAACCCTCCAAGCATAGGTAAAAGATAACAATTAAATGTGTTCAACAATTACGGCTAAACTACTACATTGACAACTAAATTATTGACTAAGACTCATAAATAAACTCATTAGATAATAAAAGCACAAATAACTAAGCTAGAAAATTCAAATTCTAGAGTAGACTTAATGCTACATTAATTATGAGCCAGCTATGAAGAGATAGCCATAAATTCCTGCAGATCGCTCCAAATGACACATTGTAAAATGTGACATAAATCTTGATAATTAATTCTCTGCACATCAGTACCAGTTCTTTTATGAAATTGTCCCTCATTCTGGTTCATGTGCACTCTTGATCATTGCAATAATTTGCACTTCCTCTGAATTGACCAATAGACCCATGCATTGTAACACACCCGTGTCATACATTGTAATACTCCCGTGTCATATATATATATATATATGTATATATATATACATACATATGTATATATATATATATATATATATATATATATATACATACATATGTATATATATATATATTATTGTTTTTTACATGGAGTATTGATATATAAAACAAACATATATTAGAGGAAATATGTATATCTAACCCGAAAAAGTTTATCAAATGTAAAATAGTACGTCACACGTCCCCATAAATTAAAAAAATCTCCGCATGAAGTATTAGTGCATACATAGTCTCTTTTATTTCATGTCATCTAATCATATGATATTTTGAGATTTTGCCTTTTCTATGATTTATATATTAATAAATCTAAGATTTAATCTATCATAAATAAATATCAAAATATTATATATTTTCAGATGAAAATTAACTTAATCAAAAGAGAATTCACATCAATATATAGAGTTCATTCACTACTATAGAGATCGATCAATAATCATTAAGGGAAATGACACACTTAGGGGGTGTTTGTTTTCATCACTCAACATTTTTTAGATCTAAACACTTTTTAGGACTTAATTTATATTACTTAAAATCATGTTTGTTTATATTTTTACATACCACTTAATTAGTTTTCATCTGATTTTTTTACCCTTGTAATAAAAAATAAAAAATATTCGTATTATATTTTTTACAATTTTTAAAACTCAAATAGTCAATAAAATTAAACCAAAATTTATTTTTAAAATAAATGGATAGTTAATAGTATTTTTGTTACAATCTTTTAAAAATTAAATATTTTATAAAATTAATCTAAAATTCTTTTTTATTTAACTAGTTAATATTATATTTATACAATCCTCTAAAAATTAAATAGTTAGCTAAAATTATTAATAACTATACATTTATTATTTATTATAATGATTAAATATTTTATATATTAATTTTACCTATTAAAAATTATAACAAAAAATATAATTATAGTTGGTGCCGTCATAGAGAAGAGGTAGGTGGCGCTTGGGTAGGTGATGGCTTGGGTAAAAGAGGACAAAAGGTAAAATTTTTTAAATATTAATAGAGGGACTGTTATGGTATTTTAATAGTTTAAAGAATCTGAAACAAAAAAAATAAAACTTTTTTACTTTTTCTATTCAGATGATTCAGTCTGAAAATAAGTGATAAGTCTATAAAACAAACAGTCTAAATTATTTCAATCATCTGAAAACTAAATAGATTCAGATATAAATGAGTTAATCATACGGGACCTTAATTTTCTAAAAGTAGCAGCATTTCACACATATATCTTGGTTACAAATATATTGTATAATGGCATTCCATAATATGGAATTAAATTAATTGAATATTTTGTTTGAAAGGGAGAGGGGACAAGAGACAACATCATACTCACGAAGCATTGAAGTGTTAGCTAGGCAGCTTCTTTACAGAGGCTACCCGTCGGCTTATAGCGTTCAGACCTAGGAAAAGTAATTGTAGCGATCCACTAGATTTATCACGGGGACAACATAAGTCCATATAACAATTTCTACAGAATTAAATAGGACACACTTTTTTTATTTAACACAAAATTAAATTATCAAAATAGGACAACTACAAATTAAAGTAACTTATAACACAGACCAAGAGGTAATCTACCACAGGCAAATAATAATAGTTAATTACATATTTTTGTATCAATCATTTACAACTTATGTTTATAAATGATGGATATATAATATTATCTATACTATCAACATATCAAATGATCATATCAAAATTTAAAATTTGAAAAAGATAACATCCGGTAAGTGGTTGATGATAATAATTGAACATCCACTACCAACAATTAGGGATGGCAAAAACCCATCGCCCGGGGACCCCAGCCCCTACAAGGAATTCAATTCCCCATCCCCGAAAATTTTTCCAGAAATTCTAGGGCCGAGGCGGGGTCGGGGAGTTGAATTACCCACGTTATTTCCCTGGTTTGTATTTTTTTAATTTCCTCTGTTTGTATTTTTTAAACAAAGCTAAAAACAAGCAACCTGCCAAAACGCTTGACAAAACTTGATAAAACTCGGCTTGTCAGATGAAAACTAGTGTCGAGTCATCTGACACTTGATGCCTTCGAAAATAGATTGATATCGAGTGTCAGTTATGAATCTCTGACACTCGATGTCTTCTAAAATAGATTGATATCGAGTGTCAGTGTGAATCCGACACAACTCGACATGTAAGTGTCAAGTGTCGGATTATACATTCGACATTTGATGTCTTCTAAAATAGACTGATATCGAGTGTCGGTGTGAATCTAACACGACTCGACATGTAGGTGTTGAGTGTCGGATGATGCATCTGACACTCGACACTTACATGTCGAGTCATCTGACACCCGACACTTACATGTTGAGTCGTGTATCCGACACTCGACACTTACATGTTGAGTCGTGTATCCGACACTCGACACTTCCATGTCCACTTGTGTCGAGCTATATGGAGCGCGTCAAGTTTTGTCAAGTGTTTTGATAGGTT
The DNA here is from genome assembly GCA_013180625.2 of Boswellia sacra. Taxonomy (NCBI): domain Eukaryota; kingdom Viridiplantae; phylum Streptophyta; class Magnoliopsida; order Sapindales; family Burseraceae; genus Boswellia; species Boswellia sacra. The sequence continues at coordinate 48,575 of SNVD02012282.1, read as the reverse complement.
GCTTGTTTTAGCTTTGTTTTTTTGCTTCACTTGTAACCGTGTTAAGGGGTTCAGCCTACTATTTTGCTAGTTTTGTTTCAAATTTATTGTTTATTATAAAAATTAGAAATTTATTGTTTCAAATTCAAGAACAAGTGAACAACTGAGCAACAATCCAACATTTATACCCCCCTGACCATATCAATTCAAGAACAAGCTGACAATGTCGATAGTTCTAATGGCTCTTCATCCTCATCATACACTGCTTCTTCTGTCGTTACCAACTCACACTCGGGAATCATACCTAGGCAAACAAAAAAGGAAAGAAAAGGTATTAGAAATATCATATATCATAAAATATAGATTGAACATTAAAGAGAATATGAGAATACAATACCACGTGACTGAGCCCATAACCAATTCTAAGTGCACATCAAAGCTTCCAATGTCTTTGAATGTAGTCTGCTACGATGGGGACTTAAATGCCTACCACTCGTACTAAATGTAGACTCAGAAGCCACAGTAGAAACTGGAATAGACAAAATATCTTTTGCAATTTCAGCCAACAAATGATATTTGCCTACATTTGTCTTCCACCAACTCAAAATATCAAAATGGCCATTAGTGTGCTTCAAACATTGTTTCTCCAAATACAAATCTAACTCAGACTTAGTAACTGTATTACTAGTACAACCAATGTATGATTGATACTGTAAGTTGGACTCAAAAGTCATATCTTCCAACCCACCACTCGTAGGAACCTCACTTGCTAATGACTCATCTTGTTCACCTATACCTACAGTGGCAGCTTTAAGTTTGTATTCCTCTACTAAGTCATAAACAATGTCTTTGACATCTCCAACATACTTTAAAGCATTGTCTCCATAAATTTTTGGAAAGAAAAATGTGATCAATTGCATTTTACATCTTGGATCCAAGATAGTAGCCACTGCCAAAACACCATGAATGACCTCCCAGTACTTTTCAAATTTTTCTATCATTTTTGATGCCATCTCTCTTATTTTAGAATGAGGAGAATCACACCATTTAGTCAATGCCAATCTCAAGTCACAAATAAAAGCAAAAAACAAGTTGGAAGTGGGATATCTTGTCCTTGAAAACACTTGGGTCACCTTATAGAAATACTTTAAATGGTCATATATCAACCTTGCCAACTCCCACTCTGAATAAATAGGTACAGATCTGTAACTTTTTTCACGCACATGCAAATGAGTAAACACATCTCTGTATTCCAATGCAATAGACAACATCAAATAAGTTGAATTCCATCTAGTGCAACAATCTAATGCCAATTTTCTTGTACAAGAAACTTTCATTTGTCGTGCTTCACTCTTAAATCTCTCAGTTCTTTTAGGTGTAGCAGACCAAAAGGTGACACTATTTCTAATTTTATCAATCCTATCTCCAAGCACATCTAACCTATCTCTTACTATCAAATTCAAAATGTGTGATGTGCACCTCATATGAAATAATTTTCTCTTCAAAATCATGTTATGAACACCCAATTTTTCTTTCAGTATAGGAATCAATGAATCATTAGTAGAGCAATTGTCAAGAGTAACACATGACAACTTACTATCAACATTCCAATCCATCAAATAAGGAGCTAGCTCATCAGCAAGTGCTTCAGCGGTGTGTGGAGATGGAACATATATGAACCTGAAACATATTCAATAGTAAAGGTCAAACACTAATTAGTAATTAAGAAATTAAGTCTTTTTCTTTTAAATGCATGATATTAGCATGTTCATATATGATATATTTACCTCAAGATGCGACTTTGTAATCTTCAATGCTCATCAATGAAATGTGCTGTCACAACCATGTATCCTTTTTTTTTTTTTTTATTACTTGCAGTCCACATATCAGTTGTTATTCCTATTCTACTTTTACAAGCATCCATCATCTTCATGGTCTTTTCCTTCTCAATATCATATATCTTAAAGACCACATTCTTTAAAGTGTTTCTACTATAGGAATAAACAAAGGTTGAGCATAATATATTAACTCCCTCAAACCCTCATACTCAACAAAAGAAAGAGGAAGTTCATGCATTACAATCATTTTGGCCACCTTTTCCTTACAAACTCCTTTATCAAATGTCTTAACAACCATTTCCCATGAATTACTTCCATCTTGCTTCTTTTGAAAACTCAAGAATTGTTGCTTAATTGTTGCTTGTTTTCGACTCTTACAACTTCTTAATGGCTTGCCAAGTGTTTGGTTCCATCTGTATGGTGACCAACCAATGCAGCTTTGCAATGGTTACAAATAGCTTTATGTTTGCCCTCAATAATTTCTTTTGTAAAATGTTCCCAGACCTAAGACTGTTTTATTGATTGACAATCCTCCTTTCACTTTGTGACACCACCTCGTGGTCCACACCCACGAGTGCTACGATCAACTGGTGGCCGCATTTTCCCGCGTCCTGTTTATGAATTTGTTGTAGATCCATCCTCAACCAAAACATCAACCATGTTGTCCTCATAATCTTGCTCCATTTCATTTTCTTCCATTGGCATATCATCATTATAAGTAGGTTGATCATTTCCTGTGGATGTAGACATTATTTGTATATAACCTACAAAAATACAAAAATAAACCCCATTTATGCTACTAAAAAAGGGAATCGCAAAAGCATGAACAGATGGGAGATGACATGAATTAGTTTTGTGATTTAGTCACATACAAAATCAAATTAGTCATGTACAATTACAAAGTGGGGAAATCATCTAGTCTAGATTATGACCAAAAGGAGGTATCACAACACAAGCGAAGGGAAATACTGACTGGAGCCTGGAGGTAAAACTGAAGTCATAACAACACCCAAATAGCTTTTATTGACAAATAAATTCAAACAAAGAACAATGAAGTACAAAATTATGGCAAACAATAAAAGAATTTCAAGAAAGCATAAAATATTATGCTTTTGTTTGAGGTCAAAGTAGAGAGACACTATGACTATTGTGTCAAATAAATTGGATTTCATGAGTTGATAGAGAAAAGGAAGAAGACGAATATATCAGAGTAGAGTTCGTAAAACATGGGTGCAGGTCAGGTGAAGCTCTCACCGTGGAGGCGAAGTCTGGAGAAGCTGTCACAGCCACAGGGTAGGTCTGGAGAAGCAGTGCAGATCAGGAAAGCAACGCTGGTAAAGGGAGGCAGTGCAAGTCAGGACCCAGGCCGCTATGTCACCGTGGAGGCAGTGAAGGAAAGGACCCAGGTTTGGTTAGGCTTAGGCAAACGAAAGTAGTGAGAATGAAGGACTGAAGTGAAGGCTGAAATGTGAAGTCTGAAATTTAGACATCCCCATGCTGTCAAGACTCGAGTGTCGGATTCAGTTGAGTGTCAGATTTTACATTGTCGAGTGTTAGATTTCGTGATGTTGGGTGTCGGATTTCGTGATGTCGAGTGTCGGATTTCGTCGAGTGTCGGATTTTATATTGTCGAGTGTCAGATTTCGTGATGTCGGGTGTCGGATTTCATGATGTCGAGTGTCAGATTTTATGTTGTCGAGTGTCGGATTTCGTCGATGTCGGTTGTCAGATTTCATCGATGTCGGGTGTCGGATTTCGTCGAGTGTTAGATTTTATATTGTCTTAAATTAAATAAATTAAATTAAATGTATTTTTATATTTATTCTGGGTCGGGGTCGGGTTGAGAAGCCTAGTCCCCGGCCCCTGCCTGGCCCCGGGATTCCTTTCCCCGTCCCCGGCCATACTCCCCGAAAATCCGGGTAATTCCCCGGCGAGACCGGGTCGGGGATCCGGGTACCTGGCTCGCCAGGGGGTTTTTGCCATCCCTACCAACAATTGTAAGTAGTGCACGAAGATAATTCTACCACGTAATAATACATATGATTGATGTTTCAAATCAATAATTTGCTTTGTTATTTATTTGTCACATGATTTTATATTTTAATTATAATAAATATAGAGTTTTAACATACGCTATAGATAATAATCAAATGCTAGATGTAATTCTGCAACATACATTACAGGTGATAGATCTTATATTTTCTTGTGCCCAATCTACAGAAGGAAAATTATATGCTCATACACTTGTAACTCAAATTTTCAAGTTTTATAATATCTATAAAATTATCGCCCACCCTTCATGAAAGTCATCTATGAGAGATATAAAGCTAGATAAAAGTCATCTAGAGCTGGAATTATAACTAATAATCCAAAAGATTTTAGATTCACTATTTTATAGAATAAACTACACATATATAACTAATTCATATAATATGCACTGTGGTTTGATATTAAAAGAGTTAATAAATGAATAAGATCTAGTCAAAGATGCAATAACAACCTCACCAATTTAATTGTGTCAAATCATTTTGTATGAGTTGATTGTATATATAATCTTGTTGTATTTTATATTTCAATTATGATATATATACAACAAAATTGCACAATAATAAAAAAATTTAATAGATTCTTACTGATTTATAAGCTTTAATTCTATATATTTTTCTTTTTCAGTATCCCAATCTGTAAATTAAGCTGGTGCCCAAACAACAACCATTCTTTTTTTCGCCTCTCTTTCTTTTTTATTATCTTCACTTGCAAATACTAAAACCCATTATTTGGTTCTTTCTCCATTTACTTGGTCTCCAATAGACAAACATATAGAAATGTTTACACTAACAACATATAAAGCATAAAGGTAATGAAATTGCAAAAAATTTAGCGAATTTAGCTAACAAACATAGCTTACGCCAAATTAGAGTTGTATCAACAAGCTGGAGTCTTTAATATCTCTGAACAAAATCAATGTGCTAGACATATTCTTTATTATGCATATTAAAAATAAATATTTTCTCCATTATTTATGATAATATATAACTAGCAATAACTCCAAAATAGAATCGTGTCCTGAGCGTACAACAAAAGCTAATTAATTTATCATTCAATACGCTGATCTTGCCTTAACTTTAGCCATCATCTTATGCTTCATGCGTAAGCTAATACTAAGAGTAGGGATCACAGGGGCAGTTTCTAGTACTTGAATATCGTAGTTGTGGATGATATTAACTGCAATGACTTTCATTAGAGTAAAAGCAATTTCCTTTCCGGGACAGTTTCTAGGCCTTGCAATGAATGCAAAAAATTTATGAGGTGGCTCATATTTAATGCTTCCATCTTCTGTGATCTGTCTTTCTGGCTTGACTTCATGGCAGTCCTCTCCCCATACCGATGCCATTCTTCCCATTGCATATGCAGAGATAGAAGAGTTGTCTTTTCATTGACTTTGTGACCACCTGGCAGGGTGTCAGCTACTTTAGAGGTCCTATTTTCATAAGGTACTGGCCGGAATAGCCTTAGTGCTTCACATAAACCTGCATGAAGATAAACAAGTTTACTCAATTCATCCAACTCAAACAGCCGCCCTTCGTTGATGACTTCTTTTTGCCGCAAATTTCTTCTTAGTGCTTCTCTGATTTTAATCTTAGCAACTGGATTTTTTGAAATCAACTAGAAGAACCAAGAGAGAGCAATACTTGTTGTCACCTGCAAAAATTACACCAATCAAGTTGTCTTTAACAACTTTCTCATCAGTGAGTGTTGGCCCAGCAATCTCATGTCCACCTAAGTAAAGTTTCAAGATATCGAAATTCTCTTCATCTTCTGTTGTGGTCATTGAAGCTTTGCTAAGCTCTTCTCGTTTAATTGAAATGTGCTTAGGGTTTAGGCGGAGCAATGATTTAGGACTCTCGAAGCTTTACTGAATTTTCTCTCTTTCCCAATTGCTAACCATCTTAGCAACTTCCATAATCTTTCCGGCAAAATGTACCTGAAAAATATTGCTTCACAAGCATCATCAATGGTCTCCGTAAATGGAATTTTAGGGAATCCAATACTGAGCGAATTGGGGTTTAAACCTGTGGCAGTGATGCTAACAAAATCAAATGTAAATCCTGAAGGTCCACTGCTACATCTTCTTTAGAGACATACTCAAGAACTGGGATTAGCCCTTTCTCTATAATCTTCCGGATAATCTTTGCTACAAGTTGTTGAAACTCCTTGTGGCTGAAATAATGGCAAACTATTTTTATCTGGTTGTCTCCATTTTTCAAGATTAGAATTGAAAGGACCATGATCTCGAAAGACATCAAATCGAGTCCGCCATTTGGTTCCTTTCGGATATCTTGATAAGTTTTTAGTCATCACGTACTGCATATTCGCTGGATCGCTAGTGAATAATATATTCTTTTGAGAGAGGCACGATCGGATCATAAATGTGCCCTCACTTTTCTCCGGAACTTTGGTGACTTTGTCATGGAAGAGATGGAAGTTGAGGAGCACTTATGGCAAAATTCCTAAGCATGGCAATCTCCGGAGCAACTCATTGCTTTTTGGGTAAAGATTGGGGGAGCGAAAGAGAAAGAGAAGAATTGTTAAGAGTAGGTATTGTAGATCAGCTAAAGGTGGCACCATCACGGTTGCAAAAAATGAAAGTATCATGCAAGTAGTGGACAGAAGAGTAACACTGCCCTTGTTGTCGAGTTGGACTCCAATGCTGATATGTATGAATAGCTTATGCTAAGGCTTTTGTGCATATAGCTAGTTGACTTGAATGATTCTTTATCCCCTTAAATGTAATGCCTAGGTCTCCGTTTTATAGTTGATGATTGGATAATAGCTTGACTAGGATAAAGATAATATATGATCATTATCTAGATAATATATGAGAGATAAATACTAGGGATTTATCTAGGATTAATAATATAAGATAATGCATGGTATAAATAACTAAAGGTTAATTATCAAAAATAAGCATTTAGGATAATGTATGGATAATGCATGAGAGGACTCTAATCCTAATCAATCCTTTTTACCATCTTGCCTTCTTATCTCAAATTATTAATGACCAAAGTAGCCCCCAAGTGGGCTTTGGTTTTAACAACTTGGGCTAAATTGGGTCTCACTCCTCTTGCTTGTGCCAACCAAACCACAACCCAACCGAGAGCCCCCATGGGTGGCTTGGGTCTGCTTAGCCTGAGTCAGTTTCAGATTAAATACAACTTAGGACAAATATTGGATATAGATTTAGAAGGGGTTCTTAGTATTTGGTCCTAGGCTTCAAGATACCGTGAACCATAGCCCAATAGATCCAGACAAAGTGTACAGATAGAATGTATAGACAGAAGGTACAAACAGTCCTTGCGCACTTGCAGATAGATGTTAGCCAGACTTTATATAGTTTGGGCTATCAGATTCTGAGTTCAGAGGCCTTTTACTGATTTATTGTACTAATTATACTATCATGCCACGGATTTTTTGTAACAGAAGTCAGATTCAGATTTGTTTGGGCCTTTCCTATTGACCTACTGGGCTTGAGCAAAATCGAGCATCAACAAAGATTTTTAAAACAAATTCTGGGAGAAAGTACACAATAGGATATAAAAGTGTCATTTAAAAGAAAAAAGAGTCAATCTTGGTCGATAATAACTTACTATCGGATGGGGTCTATGGATTAGTTTCCAAAATGTCGGGGCGTTGCACGTATTTTTTATAAAAAAGAAAGTATATATGCGTGTTTGGTGTGTTACACTATATAGTATAGTATTGTATTATATAGTATTGTAGAGTAAAAAAAATAGTGCTATTCAAATTTTATTTTGTGTTTGGTGAAACTATGTATTGTATTAAAGATTTATTATTTATTATTTAAAATAAAAGAAAAAAGAAAAAAAGCTGTTGTCATCATGTGTTGTTCACCACCACCAACTGCTAGAGAAATGGTGCATCTGGCAACACCATTGCCATCTTTTTGCTTGCCTTTCAACGCTCTACCCATATATAAGAGCGTCGTTGGCTTTTACTCTATCAATCGTAGGAATCGGATTTAAAGTTTTGTCTCTGAAATTTTAATCGCCAAATCTTCGATCATCAATAGCTCAAACCAATGAGATAGTTGATGGATCCTCATAGAGCGAATGCAGGCAAGCATCATGGTAGTGGCGGTGTTGCCAGATGTGTCATCCCACCGACGACCGACAGCGATGACTCCCTCCGGTAGCCTTCTAGATTATAAATTTTAAATAAATTTGTTTTTATAATTTATATAATAAATAAATGATTAATTATTTTTAAAATTTAAAAAATTAAAGGGTATTGCTGGATATATACAATTTTATAGGGATAATTTTGATACTTCGAAATTTGTGCTATACAATGTAATGCTAATGTCATGAATCAACTCTAAATACTTTAATACAATATGCATGCATCTAATGGTTGTACTTTTCACAAATTAATACTATGCTAAATTACAACCAAACACATGTATTGCACTATCTAATACAATGTAATAAAATAGTGCAATACAATGTCGTATACCAAATATGACCATAGTGTCCTGCCAATAACATGAAACACCATTCTTCCAAAACTCTCCGAGTTCCATAAAGCTTTTTGTTTGCCTTGTTGAAGCTAGAACTGAAGGCCCTTTGGCAAGCAGCTATTGGGATCATTCATCTCTCTTTAGAGGAGCTTTTTCCATCTCAAGTTTTTTTTTCCTGCTTGTTTCTGTTCTAAATTTTGAAATTTCTAATATTTGTTTCTGAAGATAAATTTCCCTGGAATGTCTTAACTTATTGTGTTTGATGGAATCCCTTATATATTTATTTTTTGTGTTGGTTGCATCTAAATGACAAAAGCATCTAATCGGTTTTGTATTGGGTGGTCATATGGTGAATCTGTGAAGTCTCTAAACTGCAACTAATTTTTAGTTTAAGTCTCTAGGATGTTAACTAATTTTTCAGTTTTATAATATTAATATCCACAGCTAAGTGACTGAGATAAGTATATAACTTGCCAAATTGTTTGATGCACTGTTAGATATATTCTGTAATTTTTTTAATGAAAGTCAATGTTTCCTTTTCATGTTAACAGATGATGACTTTCGAAATAGACCATAAAGTGCCAAATTTAGGTTACAATCTATCGATTACTGGATGTGAAGTCTCTGTTGGAAATTGACTTACTCTGATACCACTTTTTTAGAGAACAATTACTCAACTAAAACAAATCAAGCAACACAAGAATATAAAGAAGAAGAAATTAAACTTTAAACTCTAAGATTGTTCCTCCCAAGGCCTTCTAACCTAGCTCTGATATCACTTTGTTGGAATTTGGCTTACTTTGATACCACTTTTTTAGAGAACAGTTACTCAACCAAAACAAGAGTAATTTATATTACCAGCCCGAACGCTTAGGCGAAATAACACTATCCCTCAACCTTTAATAAAGTAACATTTAGACCCCTAATTTTTAAATACTGTTAGTCTATCTATTAAACATACCGGGAAAGAAAATCTTGCCCTCATTTATATTATGAGATTTATTTATTTATTTCTCTTTACAAAGGATAAAAATTTTAAAAACACCAATAGAACTCGAAAAAATTCATTTTTTTTAAACTTCGTAGAAAATGGTTTGTAAAAAAATAATTTTTTTAAAAATAAAAATAAAAAAGAAAATGGTTTACAGATAAATGAAAATGGTAGTCTAAATGGTTTTCTTTCTAATTTTTTTAAAAAAATTATATTTTTTAAAAATAAAAATTAAAAAGTAAAAAGAAAATCGTTTGTAAATAAAAATTAATGTTTTTAAATTTTTTCCCCTTTATAAAGAGAAATAAATAAAAAAATTTTATAATATATATAAGGGTAAAATTATCTTTCCATAATATGTTTAACAGATTGACTAACGATATTTGAAAATTATGGGTATTTATGTTTTTTTGTCAACGGTTGGAGGAAGAGTGTTACTTCGCCCAAACGTTAGGGGTGGCAATTTAATTACTTACCAAAATAAATCAAGCAACACAAAAATGTAATGACGAAGAAATTAAACTTTGAACTGTTAACTATTCTTCTTGATTTTTCTTATTTCTTGTTAATGAAATTGACAAATTACATGTTAATGAACTTGACAAATTACAAAGACTCATATATTAGATTCAATCATAATCCTACTCAAACCGTGAATACTAATATTTATAAAATAAACTAAACAATTAATCCTACTCCAAAACTAGCTAGGAATGTTAATCCTTCTTTTAACATGACTTCTAAATTAATTAGTAATATAACTTCTAATCCTATTTTAACTTGGAGTTTAAATTCTAAATAAACTCTTAAGCTTTGTTTAAATTTCCAACAGTCTCTTTCTCCTATCTTAATCTTCTTCTCTATCTCACCGTTCATGATTGATAAGGTCAAGTGAGCGTCTACCAGGCTGCCATGCTGCTTCGTCTGTCAATTCCATTCTAAGGATCATGGATTCCTTGTACCAAAGAGGTGCAATTTGATTTGATAACTCCGTGTTTACAATTTTTTTTTTAATAGAAACCTTGCTTAATATGATATGATTAAAAAAATAAGTATAAATAATAAATAAAACTAATTAGAATACTATGAGAGAAACTAAAATGAGACAAGCTTTATAATCAAATGACTTTGCTGATTTGATAAGATTATCCAATTATATCTTGATATATCATATTGCAAGATTATGAAAATAAAATATTAGTTGAGAAAAATCAAGAAAATAAAATAAGCAAGGATTGGTAATTGAAGAAAACTCAAATTTTAACTGCTATAATATGTGATAAAATTTAAATGGTTAGGCTCATGTATGTAGATTGACTTGGTATGACATACTCATTTAAGTATTTCATATGATTATGCATTAATATTAAATCATTTTATTAATAAATGTTCGTTTAAATAACTTATACATGGGCGAGATTACTAGCAATTATAAAATTCACTTTCACACGCGTTTTTCTAAATATATTAAATATCATACTTTAATAATTTAATTTCTATTTGACTAATCTTCAATTTTACAAATAATTTAATATCGCTAAATCAGTTAAGTATATGATCATTCTTACTTTAAAAACAGTATTTTTTTTTTCAAAAAAGTTGATAAGATGATTTTTTTTTTCTAAAATATATATATATATTTTTTGTAAATATAGCATAAAACCCTAAACCCTAAAACCTATAAAACCTTGAATCTTAAATCTTAGCCAGCTATAATTGGTTAGTTATGGTTATAAAGTTTTTTCTAAACGTTTGTATTTATAATTCTTGGCTGAAAAAAGCTATCCATCAACTGAAATTATCATGATAATCAATAACATTCTTCATTGAGGCAAAATTTTCTTATCAACTTGAAATTCTACCTCAAAATTAGGTGTTGTGAGCAGGTAGAGTGGGTTATTTGGGGTTATAAATTTTTATTAAAAGTTTTTATTTACTATTCATGGCTAAAGAAACTATCCATCGGCTTGAAATTAGATTAGACATTAAGAACGTTCTTCCCTTAGGAAAAATTACCTCACTGACCCCAAGTTGTAGCTCAAATTTGGATTTTAGCTATCTAGAAATAGGTTATTGTGTGGGAATTATGTGTTGGACACTCAAGATTGTGAAAAACTCAAGCTTTAAGTTTATTTCAACAATACAATTGTAAAATACAATCAAAACTCACTCACTCTCACAAATTTCACTCACTCAAAAAAAACTCACACTTACACCCACACACACCTTTCCTTTATTATTTTCTTCTCTCCCTCTTTGGTTTCTTGCTTGCTCTCACACACCTGCTCCAAGTGATGCCCTCTATTTATAGTCTTCATGGTTAGTTAGGTGCCCTTCATTTTTTACTCTTTCTTGCACTTGTTACACATGAATGGTTGGTGAAGAATTCATCTAGAATGGTAGGCTTCTAGATGGACGGTGGAGGAGTTATTATTATTATTATTTTTTTTGTAACCGAGGTGTCCGGGCTAGCTTACGCGCACCATAACTAATCCTCGTGGGAGACTAGCGTGACCACAACCCACTATCACGATCCCCTGCTTACCTTATGGAGAAAGACTATTGTGAAGAGTCGAACCCAGGACTTCACCATTGGCCTTACCAACTCCCTCCTGGGTCGTCCTTACCACTTGAACCAACCCATTATGGGTGGAGGAGTTATTTTCACATAGGAGAGTTCACATGGAAGATGAAAAACATGTATAAATGATGGTGTGCTTCTAGATATACAAATAAGGTTTAATATTCAACATCCCCCCTTAAACTTTATTTGTGAAACCAAGAAAATTTCTAATTCTTGTAAAATCTTCATGCTTTAGTGGCTTGGTAAAAACGTCCACTACTTGATCAAGAGACTTCACATTCTTCAATTTCACATCTTTTCTTGTGATACAATCTCTAATGAAGTGATAACGTGTGTCTATATGCTTGCTTCTATCAGGGAAGACTGGATTCTTTGCCAATGTAATCGCCGATTTGTTATCAACACAAATTTTAATGGGTTCCTCCTTTGGTGTGCTCAACTCCTTCAACAAGCTTCTAAGCCAAATTGCATGACAAACACAAGATGTAGCAGCCACATACTCGGCTTTACAAATGGAGAGTGTTACAATCGGTTGCTTTTTTGACATCCAAGTAAATATGGTATTGCCTAGGGAGAAAACAAATCCACCTGTGCTCTTTCTATCTTCTATATCTCTAGCCCAATCACTATCATTATATCCAACAAGCTTGATAGGGTTGGCAATGGGCGGGGTGGGTCTGGGGTAGCTAGTACCCAACCCCGCCTTGCCCCATTACCTCTTAAAAGGGTGGGGCGGGGCAGGGCAAAAAATAAATGAGCAGATCCAGACCCGCCCCTCCCCTGTAAAATTCACATTTTGTAAATTAAAAACCCCATTCTATTTTCCCATCATATCATATAGAAGTATACAATTAAGACCATTTTTTAATAATCATAAAGACAATATATTTTCAAACTAAATCATACATATGCACAACAATCAACAACTAAAAAACCATCATTCCATTCAAAATCTAAAATTTCCAAGTAAACAATAATTCAACGAACAATACCAAGTTACCAACAAACAAAATCAACAAGTACGTGGGGCCAACAATAATAAACACATCAAAGTAAACAACTCACAACAATAAAAACATATCAATACCAACATAGTAACAAGTAAATAAAAATAATGTCAACATTTTAACGAAACCAAACCAACAAGTTGATAGCACACAAGAACAACTTCCTACATTTAACACTCTAATGAAACAACCTCACAAAGATATCATTGAACTTCCTCCTTCTTCATCCAATGTTTCCTCTCCAACCATCTCTTCTTGAGGAATTACACCTAGAAACATATAATAACCAAATTAATAATTAAACAAGGAAATTAAATAAAAGTAATAATAATCAATAAAATAAACATAGTATATTGAAACTTATACCTCGCGTTTTTAGCCATAACCAATTTTGGGTACACATTAATGCCTCTAATGTGTTAGGAAGAAGTCTACTATGATGTGAACTCAAAACTCTACCATTTGTGTTAAAAGCGGATTCAGGTGGAACTGTGGAAACTGGGATAGCCGAAACATCTCTAGCAATAGTGGACAATATAGGAAACTTACTTTTATTCATCTTTTACCAAAGCAAAACATCAAAGTCAGAACCACTAACTACATGATCCTCAAAATAAATATCAAGCTCAAACTTCTTTTGCAATCCCATATTAGTGCTTTCTTTGAATTTTTCATACTCAATATCAAACTCACTTGATGCACTATCTCCTATAACACCTTTTGGATTTGGTAAATTTGTAACAAGTTCCCTTGACTCATTACCCAAACCAAGTCTACATTGATAATCTATCACCAAGTCTTCACAAAGAGTACGTACTTCCTCAATATGCTTAAAAGCACCATCTCCATAAATCTTCTTGTATACAAACTCTACTATTACCATTTTACATCTAGGATCTAAAACCACAACCATAGCTAACACTCCATGGATAATATTCCAATACTTTTCAAACTTTTCAATCATTGCATTAGCCATTTCCTAAATCTTTTTAACAGGAGACATAAGCCAAGAGCTCAAAGATAATCTTAACTCACCAATTTTTGGAAAAAAACTTGTTTGCTGTGGGATAATTTGTTCTAGAAAATATTTCAGTTAACCTATAGAACTTTTCCAAATGGTCACACACAAGTTTTGCTACTGCCCACTCCTCTTCCTTAGGCAAATCTATATATCTATATATTGACTATCACGCTTCTTCAAATGAACAAACACATCTTTATAGGTCAAAGTTGTACTCAAGATCTTATAAGTAGAGTTCCACCTAGTTTTACAATCAAGAGACAATGTCTTATTAAATGTCACTTTCAAGTGACGTGTATTCTCCTCAAACCTTTCCATTCTCTTAGGTGTAGATGTCCAAAAAGCAACACTATCGCTAACCTTCTCAATGCCATTTCCTATTACTTCTAACCTATCTTTAACTATTAGGTTCAATATATGAGCACAACACCACATGAAAAAAAGTTTCCCACGCAACATCAAATCCCTATTACCCAATTTATCAAGTACTTGCTTTATCATAGCATCATTGGTAGAACAATTATCTACAGTTAAAGTAGATAATTTCCTTTCCAAATTCCAATCATACAACCAATCAACCAACACTTTTCTAAGACATTTTCCCGTATGTGGGGCTGGGACATATACAAACCTAACAGTTATAAACATAAAATTATGAGAAACTATATTTAATATAAACAAATTAATAAAATAAGATAACATTGTAACTTTGAACATACCTCAAAATCTGATTACGGAGTTTCCATGAATTGTCAATGAAATGGGCTATTATAACCATATATCCTTTCTTTTGGTTGCTAGAAGTCTACATGTCAGTTGTTATAGCTATCCTTCCTTGTATGTTTTCCAATAATTCCATTGTCTTCCCTTTCTCACTTTCAAACAACTTGAATATTTCATTTCAATGTGTTTCTACTCGTGGTACCAAACAAAGGTTGGGCATAATTCATTATTTCCCTAAAGCCCTCATACTTAACAAACCGCAATGGAAGTTCGTGCAAAACAATCATTTTTGCAACTAGAGCCCTACAAACATCTTTATCAAAAGCACCTTTATCATGGCATACCAAGTTTGAAAGAGTTCCATCACTTTGTTTTTGGAATTTCAAAATGCTTTGTTCCGTCGTTAGTTGATTAGCTCGATGACATCTCTTTCAAATGCTTACTTAAATAGGAGGTGCCATCTGACGCTATAGCAACTAATTTTCTGGCACAATGGTTACAATGTGCTTTTGGTACTCCATCAATAACTAACTTTGTAAAATGTTGCCAAACTTGTGATGTGGTCCTAGAATTTTTACTATGTTGAGACAATTCATCATCATCTTCTTCTAGCCCTCTCTCACTAGTGGATATAGCAACATCTTCAGGATCTTCATCCATGTTTAAATCACCACTATGATTTAGAGTATTTGGCATCTCCACTTCTTGTTGTGATTGTGTAGACATTATTTACCTAAAAAAATCACAAAAAAAATGCAAAATTAAGATATGCAATATTAAACTATACATATAATATCATTTTCATGTGTTATGTGTAGGCTATAAACAAACAAATAAACAAATAATATACAATCATCTAAAATTTCCTCATAGAAAAAGCGAAAGCGAACAAAAATAAATTCCAAAATATCATGTCAATGTCTTTAGATTAATTTAATATCCCATAAATCATTGAGAATAAGACTTATAAAATCATATATCATGGTTATAAGTTTCAATGGTAATACTAGCAAAAATTCGTTGATGCTCAAGTCAAACTTTGACTGATTGAAAATCTCTAAAGAAAAATTTTAATTTAAAAAAAAATGGAAAGAGGAGGCAATAATGTGCATGCTTGAATTTGACTTACATGGGCTTATGTAGCCAAAATCCATGTTAGGGCTCGCATAATTAGAGGCAATTGTAACACTTGTTTCAAGATGGCTATTGTCGACTATTGTCTTTTGGGCTATCACCCTCAATATGGGTTGGGCAATACATGTGAAGACAGGCACCCCAAAGGTGTTATTGAATATGTGAACCTTAATGCCACTTATGTCTCTGGAGTTCTAGACTTCTAGTCTCCCTTGAATGACCTATCAGGCTATCAAGTGGGAGTACAAATTACAATTGGTGGGGACCTCTTTTCGTTTAGGCGAAGAAGCTGATAAAAACAGTCATAGCAATAAACTATTTTTCATTTTCAGCGTATTTGTGGAGCTAATTTTATTGTTTTGTTGCATTATTTATGCATTGAAATAATTTGATTACTTTGTTGCATTATATTCGTGTTACAAATTATGTACATCTATCTTTTTATATGCATAATATTATTCTTGTAAATTTTATCACTGATTTTACTTAAATTTTTAAAAACTAACAGTAGAATTTTGAAAGAAAATTTAGTTCACATCCACAAAAAGTTTTGGGCTAAATTATTAGATTCAAAGCTTTTAAAACCAATATTTTGCTATTTATATTTTACAGAATTTAAATAATGTTATGCTTGTATTATGCGTTCATGATTAATTTATGATGTATACATTTCATCAAAAACCATAAATTTTGCAAAAATTAACATTCCTATTACTAGTTTGAATTTTACACTAGTGCGTAAATAAGATAATTTCAAGTTTTATGGTATCCATCATATATTCTATCACTTTGTTCATAGAGGCCACCTAACAGTGAGTAACCAAAACAATTATTCCTACGAAATTCTCCAAGCCTAAGGATACTCATTCCATGTCTACTAATTAAACTCTCAAGGAAATAAAAAATCTAAGAAAGCTTAATACACAAGTTAAACACTAAAAGCTTATTCTCAGTTCACCACTGCCATACATAAAAGCTTAAAACACAAGTTAAACACTAAAATCTAATATAAATGCATGTTGTTTCAACCTTGCTAGCTAGCTTAATTTGGCATTTCTACAACTTACTAACTTAACTCGTGTGGAGGCATGGAGGTCCTGCGACAACGAGTTGGAGGCAGCGAGCTGGAGGCGTGGAGGTCTTGCGACAATGAGCTGGAGGCGTGGAGGTCTTGTGACAATGAGTTGGAGGCTTGGAGTTGGTGCGATGTTAGAGTCGTGGAGGTGGCGAGACATTGGAGCTGCAACAGTGAGCTGGAGGCGTGGAGCTGCTGCAACGCTAGACTAGCAGAGGTGAAGCAACACTGAGCTGCAACAATGAGCTAGAGGTGCGGAGCTACTGCAACACTGGACTCACAGAGGTGACACAACGTTGGAGTTGCAATAGCGAACTGCAATCACGGAGGTGCTGCGACTCTGGAGCTGCGATGACGAGCAGGTGCTGCGACAGACGTTGGAGTTGCGGATAGCCGACAACAATGGCAATGGTGGACGATTGATGGTCTAAATTTTTTAGGATTTAAACAAGAACGAGATGGTGCGACTTAGGTTTTAGGAGATGTGAAGTTATTTTGTTTATATAGTTTAGTAAAATTACATGATATTCTAATATACTATAATTTATCATAATCACTCGTAAAAATTACTTGTAAGTTCAAATACTTTATTTTTTTCATATGCATCCTAATACTTTACGGGTCAGTGCAGGGCGGGTCAAACGGGGCTGGAGGGTGGACCCGGGCCTGGACTCGGCCCGAACGGGTTAATACTTTTGGAGAATCAAACCTGCCCTTAAATTCAAAATAAACGGGTTAAGACCGACCCCTAAAACACAGGTCACACTGGGGCCCCTGACCTGGCGGGTCATTTTGCCATCCCTAAAGCTTGAATTGATTAGAAGATTGGTAAAGTAAGCCACAATTACTTGTACCTTTTATGTAGTAAAGAATCCTCTTTGCGGTCTTCAAATGAGTGGTGGTTAGAGTCTCTATGCACTAATTACTCCAACAACATAAAGAATGTCTGGCCTTGTGCATGTCAAGTAACATTAACTTCCCAATAAACTCTTGGAAACAGTCGGGTTGACTTTTTCTCCTTGTTCATCTTTGGATAGTTTGACTCCACATTCAATTGGTGTGCTCATGGGCTTGCAATAATCCATCTTAAACTTCTTGAGTACCTCTTTTGCATAACTTTCTTGCGAGATAAATACACCGTCTTCCTTTTGCTTCACCTCTATGCCAAGATAGTATGACATGAGTCTAATATCGACCATCTCAAACTCCTTAGCCATTGTTTTCTTGAACTCCTTAAACATGCTTTGGTTGCTTCCATTAAAGATTAAGTCATCCACGTACAAGCACACGGTCAAGACTTCTCCATCTTGAATCTTGATGTAAAGACATATTCATGTGGACACTTGATAAAGTCATTATCTTGGAAGTACATGTCAATTCGGCTATTCCACGCTCTTAGTGCTTGTTTTAATCCATAAAGTGCTTTCTTCAACTTCAAAACTGGCAATGTTCTTTTATGAATTTTGTGTTTTTTTTAATGATTTAGAAAACGTATTTGTTGTTTTGAGATATTTAAATTGGAATGAAGAATATGTGCTTGATAATTCTGAAAATAAAATTCAGAAAACGATTTTAAGAATATGTGTTTGAAAATGAATTATAAAAACGAAACTCTGGAAATAAAAACAAATATGTGTTTGGAAATGTATCCTAGAATAAAATCTTGAAAATGAAATTCTAAAATTCTAAAAATGGAGAATATAGAGAGAGAAGTTAATGATTTGAATAAAATGGAGAGAGAAAAAACGTGAACAGTGTACGTAGAGAGACAGATAGGCTTTGAATTCCTGTTTTTGAAATTCAAACTTTCAAAACATAAGTGAACAACTACTAACCATTTTACACTACATTGGAATTCGTAAAAATCAGAAAATGGGATTTAGGAAACGTAAAGGAACACAGTGTTATCTTCTTGTCTTTTCACTTCATAGCCCAATGGTTGCTTGATGTAAACTTCTTCTTCAAGAACTCCATTCAAGAATGCTGACTTTACTTCCATTTGATAAATTTTCCACCTATTTTGAGCTGCCAATTAAATAATTAATCTTATAGTTTCTCAGCGAGCAACTAGAGCGAATACCTCTTCATAATCAATGCCTGCTTTTTTTCTATAGCCCTTTGCCACCAATCATGCTTTGTGTCTCTCAATTTCTCCTTTAGCATTCTTCTTTGCCTTATAAACCCATTTCACTTCAATTGCTTTATGCCTTTTGGAAGAGTCACTAGCTCTCATGTATTGTTCTTCATAATTGAATTGATTTCTTCATCCATGGCTTTTCTCCATCTTTTACTTTTTACTGCCTCTTCAAAGTCAATTGGCTCACAATCTGCAAAGAGGCAAAATAAGGTAAGATCATTATAGAGATCTTGAATGCTCCTTATTTGCTCTACTCTTCTTTCATTCAAGAATGATGGTGAGTTCTTGTTGGTCTTCTATTGTTTGCTCCAAGCTTTTTTGTTCATTTTCTATGGGATAACGGATAAAGTTATAATCTTCATCATGTTTTTCCCAATCCCATTCGCCTTCTTCATCAATCTCCACGTCTATACCTAAAACTATCTTCTTAGTGCTTGGATTGTACAACTTGTAACCTTTTGAGTTTGAATCGTACCCAATAAAGATGAACTTCTCACTCTTGTCATCTAGCTTCATTCTTGTCTCGTCTAGGACATGTACTTAGGCAATGCTTCCAAATACTTTTAAATGAGAAATCTTCAACTTTTTTCCACTCTATGCTTCTTATGGTGCTTTTTCCTAAACACTCCTAGTTGGTGAGCAATTTAACAAATAGATTGCACATGCCACAGCTTCTACCCAAAGCTCTTTTGGCATCCTTTTGCTTTTAAGCATGCTTCGTGCTATGTTGAGAATAATTCTATTCTTTCTTTCAGCCACACCATTTTGTTAGGGAGATCTAGGAACCGTTAGAGGACGTCAAATCCCATTTGTTTCACAAAAGTCTTGGAACTCCTTAGAAGTAAATTCTCCTCCTCGATCGGATCTCATGACTTTAATTTGATGTCAACTTTCTTTCTCCACTGCTGCGTTGAATTTCTTAAAGGCTTCAAAAACTTCTGATTTTTGTTTCAAGAAATATACCCAAGTTTTTCTTGAAAAATCATCAATCAAGAGTAAGAAATAATTGCTCTTACCGAGGGAGCTTGGTTTGATTTGACCACACACATCTGCATGTATAAGCTTAAGTGGCTTTAGGGCTCTCAAATTCGATTCCTTTGGAAAGCTTTTTCTAAATTGCTTCCCAAGCAAACATCCTTAGCATAGTTGATTAGGTTGATTGATGGAAGGTAGTCTTCTAACCATCTTCTTTTTGGACAGTAGTTCTAAGCCACCAAAGTTTAAGTGCCCAAATCGAAGATACCAAAGCCAAGATTTTTTTTTATTAACAAGCTTTTAGACATTTTGCCACATTAGTTTGAATATTTAACAAGAACATTCTATTTTTTGACATTGGTACTTTGGTGATCAAATTATTTTTATCATCTCTTATAGAAAGACTACAATCTTTCATTTGAATATCATAGCCTTTCTTTAAGAGTTGTCCCAAGCTTAAGATATTATTTTTCATATTGGGCATGTAGTAAACATTTGAAATAAATTGATGCCTTCCATTCTTCAAGCGAATTAAGATGTTACCTTTGCCTCTTACTGGAATCTTGGACTCATCTCCAAAGGACACGTTTCCACTTATCGACTCATCAAGCTCTACAAACATGCTTATTCTTCCACACATACGGTTACTTGCACCAGTGTCAAGGTACGATGCATTTTCTTGGCCTCCTTTTTTTTCTTTGCAAGCTAGTAACAACATATCATTTTCCTTGATGTTTTCTTCCACATAGTTAGACTTTCCTTCAACTTTAATTTTGGAAGTTCTACATTCTGAAGCGTAGTGACCAAACTTTTGACAATTACAACATTGAGTTTGGGCTTTGCATTTAGAGGCATAGTGTCCATACCTTTGACAGTTGTAGCATTGGACTTGAGATCTTTCAACTCTAATGTCACTTCTACCATGACCATTTGTTGAACTTTCTCCTCTATTATAATTGCTTTTGGAGTTTCTATTGTTACTCCAACCTTGTCCGCAACCTCGACCTTGACCTCATCCTTGGCCACGAGCTCTCCCACGTTGACCTTGTTCATTATTGAAGCTTTTTTCACTTTCGTTGATATGAATCTTGAGAAGTTGCTCCATAATTCCTTGCTTCTTCTTGTGTTTTTCTTCATATGCATGTAGTGTTCCTTGAAGTTGCTCTATTGTTATGTCTTCCAAATTCTTGGTTTCTTCAATTGTTACAACAATGTGCTCAAATTTTGGATCCAACGAGCGAAGAATTTTCTCCATGATTCTCACATCTTCTAGCTTCTCACCATTTCTTTTTAATTGGTTTTAAACAACCAAAACTCTTGAAAAGTAATCACAAATTGACTCATTTTCTTTCATGTGTAATGACTCAAACTTACATCTTGCAATTTGAAGACGTACCTTCTTTACTTTTTCTTCTCCTTTGTAGGAAATTCTAGGTTTTTCCCATGCATCCTTAGCGGTGGTTACACTTGACACCTTTCAAAACCATCATCCAATGCTTGATAAATAAGGGAGAGAGCTTTCTTATCTTTCTTCTTTACATCTCTCAAACTATCTCTTTGTGCTTGAGATAATGATGCTTCATCTTGTGGTTTAATGTAGCCATTTTAAATTATTTCCCAAATATCATATGCTCCAAGGATTGCTTCCATCTTAATGCTCCATTTCTCATAATTGGATTTGTTGAGCGATGGAACTTGAAAAGACCCCATACATTTGCCACATTTATTGACTAAAATAATAGATCAAAATTTTGCAAAAGGGTGACTGTGCAAAATTTTAAAGAAAACGAACCTGGTTGGTTTTTGTCAAGACCAATCTATCACAAACTGAACTTTTCGGGCTTGGCTAACATTATACGAGTTGTGGAACTAATCTGATATTTGTCATCGTAGGGGCTTGAGTAAAATTTCTTCTACAAAGAGTTGGTTGATATTTTTGGAAGTAGGGAGCAAATTGAAATTTTCTGATACAAGGGGCTGAGTGACATTTACCACCTCAGGGGGCAAAATGAAATTTGCCAATATGGACAGTATTCTGGATAGAAGACGTTTCTGCAGAAGCTTGGTTTTTTGGAAGAGGAAGTGTGGCTTTTGTGGCTTTGATACCACTTTGTTGGATACTCAAGATTGTGAAAAACTCAAGTTTAAGTTTATTTCAACAATACAATTGTAAAATACAATAAAAACTCACTCACTTTCACAAATTTCTCTCACTCAAAAAAACTCACACTTCACACACACACACACTTCTCCTTTATTATTTTCATCTCTCCCTCTTTGGTTTCTTGCTTGCTCTCACACACCATTGCTCCAAGTGATGCCCTCTACTGATAGTCTTCATGGTGAGTTAGGTGCCCTTCATTTTTTACTCTTTCTTGCACATGTAACATATGAATGGTTGGTGAAGAATTCATTTAGAATGGTGGGCTTCTAGATGGATGGTGGAGGAGTTGTTTTCACATAGGAGAGTTCACATGGAAGATGAAAAACATGTCTAAATGATGGTATGCTACTAGATATACAAATAAAGTTTAATATTCAACATTATGAACCCCCTAAAGCTATCTCTACACAACTTCTCCAAGCATACTCAATACTAAATTAAAAAAATAAATAAATAAAATTTTGTCTAAAACAAACTAAATAATTTTGAAAGTAACATATATAATTATCAATACAAAATTAATAGAATAATTTTTGTTACATGAAAAAAAAAACAAAAAACTTTTATAAAAATTGATGAAAAAATGATAAAAAATTATTTATATAATAAATCATGGAAATCATTAATAAATTTTTATTTTAATAATAATTTTTATTAAATACAGTAGTATGTTGTTGTATTATATTGGTTTTTTGGAGTTAATATTAAAATCATTTAATTTTTTGATGAAAATTAATTAGTCTAATTTGAAAATAGTTTATGCATTATTAGAAAATGGGGTGTGGAGAACATTTTAAGGGATTCATATAGCCCACCCTAGTTATTTGGGGTTATAAAACTTGTTTAAAGGTTTTTATTTACTATTCATGGCCAAAGACTATTCATTTGGTTGAAATTACAAATGAAATCAACAACATTCTTCATTAACAAAAATTTCCCTTATTAACTTGGAAGTTGTACCTTAAAAATAGGTATTAAAGATTATTTGGGGTTGTATGAATTTTGTTTAAAAGGTTTGTATTATTAATATTCATGACTAAAAATACTGTCCATAAAGTTTAAATTACAATTAAAATCTATGATATTCTTCATTAAGGCAAAATTTCCATGGCAACTTTGGTTACATCTCGAAATTAGGTACTAGCTATCCAAAAGGGGCATTTGGGGTTATAAAATTTTGTTAGAGGTTTGTGTTTACCATTCTTGGCTTAAGAAACTATCCATATGGTAAAAATTACAAGGGAAATGAAATAAATTCTTCGTTAAGGCAAAATTTTCTTTCTGCCTCAAAGTTCTACCTCAAACTTGTGTACATACATACATATTTATACACACACACACACACACATATATATATATGTGTGTGTGTGTGTGTGTGTGTGTATATATCAATTTTTTTCCACATATATGATTAGTCAACATAACATGACATAGTTAATGTTATAACAAGCCATCTAATACAGTAAGTTATTGAGTTACTCAAATTTGTACAGTTTTATATCAACAAGTGAGTTTCAAAAGAGTAATTTATTTAAATTGTGACTTTAATTTTTTTATAAGTTATATCAACTCACTCAACTGTGGCACCTACTTTTTTTTTCTATTTTTCCTTCCACGCATGTCTCAAGTGGTTGCAAGATCATGTGGATTGGTTTTCAAAGATCATATATAAGGTTGTATTATGTAACATAATATGATATCTTTTTGCATCTCATGACTATTGTATATATTTGTGGCGATATTTCTTTTCTAATATGGCGAATAGTACAATTTATGTATATAAATATTTGTGAAGTGCAATGTTATCTACTTAAATTTTTGTGGAGGATTTGAGATATATTGCTGTTGATTATGAGTTTTCTTCTATGTGAGGGATGAGATATCTCAAATTGAGTCATTATGAATTTTTGAAAGTGTTCTATGAGTTGATAATGGGTGGTACAATTAGAAAAATAAAATTGTATTACTAAATTACACCACAAAAAACAGAGAGTATCTTCGGTTCATCCGCTGCATGACCTTAACCCGAAAAACAAGGTCTTCTGTGGCAGGGGTATTGCTGACGTAAAAAGCTTTTTGTGGCTGCTTTATTGCAGCTGTTGAGTAGCCGTAATTAACAAGCACCGTAAACCATTTCTAGCTGCCTTACAGTGGCTCTTTGGCTTAAACGGCTGCAATACTCCCGCCCTAAATGACATGCACGACTCCCTAGACATCATAATTTAAAATTCTTTTGACCGATATCAATTTGGTATTTCCAAATTAATTGTTTACGCATATAAAATTGAAGATTGATTATCCCTTGATTTCTGCCCATATATTCCAAAAGCATTTCATATCATTAAATATTTTGACAAACAAATAAGCATTCGTTTCTTATTGATAATTCAAATATATCATTTACAAAAATTTAATGCTACTCCTTCCTTGCAAATTCCTGGAATCACAAACATAGATGAAACAATTTCTTCACGAATTATTTGAAGTGACCCAACTTATCCTTCCACAGAAATCTACTTTGGTAGCCTGGATCTTGGAGTAATGCTTGCTTGATGTCTTCAGAAGAATGAGAACTTAGAAACATGCTACGCTCAGCTACCTAGCATTATTAACCAAAATAAAAATTGATTAGTGTACACTTGGATGATATCAAAATATTAAAGATTGGAAAAAACATACCTCTGAACCTGAACTTGCATTGAGAAATCAATGTGACAACCTTGAACACACTGTTGAACTGCAGGGGCTAGAGATTCTAATGTGCTTATTGTTGATAGCAATAATCCTGGCTTGTTTCTATAGTAAATAATGTTCTAGCTATCAATTACTCCCTCTAAATCAAACTACAAAGCCATTAGAATAGGATATTAAGTACAAGTAATAAAATTGCTTGAAGGTTGATCAAAACATATTATGCTTTTTAAGGTTCTTGATGGAGCAGATCGGAAAAAATTATACCTTGGGTGAATTTCTCACTGATGCTTCATATGGCTTTGCTCTTTGAGCTTCAATTTGAAACAACTTCTCACTCTTCTCTCAGCAACTTATTGATCCTTTCTAGTAGCTCTTTTATATAATCAATGTTATCTAGATGTTCTGTCCATCTACTCAAACTCCATTAGTAATTTTAAGTCAAAAAACTTGAAATATCAAACTATGACTTGTATCGAAAGTGAATATCTTTGTATTATTTTGTTTAAGCAAGTTAAACATATTATACAAATTATGCATAGATAATTACCTTGCTGCTCTTCCAATGTAGAAAAAAGGAACTAACCATACGTTTATTCAAATACAAGAAGGGACAACAAGTACCCTGAAACACATATCAACCAAGAGTATCGTAACTTAATTCTTAAGTGATCCTTTGCAGTGCTAATCATTCCTAGAAGCACTTTCCAATTGGGTTAACTGAGGCACAACAGAAAAGTATTGATTAACATGCAGCCGCAAACACTTTTATGGATTAGCAGGTGCTAATAGTTTATGGATCCAACATAATTGGGTGATTATAGACAAAATACGAGGATGTTTATATGCTTATGCTATATATTCCTATTTTCAAAACGTCTTGTTTTAGATACCAACAGACAACATGATAAGAAGACCTTTAATAACTATCATTTTGGGGAAAATTACAACATACAACATTAAACAAAGCATGCATCTATCACCAGAATATAAACAATCCACCATTTGAAGGAAAAAATATCCATTGGCATAGTTGATCTTGATCTTTTCTACGCATATGCCACTTTTATCAATAGTATTACATAAAATTTCTGATGCAATTCTGCTCAAAGCAGTCTAGAAAAAATCCAAAGAATACAAACTTGAATACTTACTTTGTACATTCACACAAATATTACATATAGATGCATACACAATTACATATATCAAAATCTATACCATTGAAAGTAAAATCAGTTTTATTGTGAACACTTCAAATAAATTTTATTCAACATAAAATATTTAGCTATAAAGAGGAAGAAAGCTATAGAGATTGAGGAAGATTAAAGAAGGTAAGAGATCCAAAGAGAGATCGAGAAGTTGTTCATATTGTTAATGACGAAGGTTCTCATAAGATAAATAAGAAGAGAGAATAAGTACTCTGAGTTGTGCTGTGCAGCAACAAGCATAAACCCTAACAAATGATAGGCAGAAATGGGCTACGTTGTATATATATGGGTGTGCGCGGTTAGGATAGTTGTACATTAGAAGCTTAACAAAATCACAAAACCAATTAGCACATATCCAGCCTGTGTGTACACGTCACTAGGCCAAATATAATTTTTTAAGCTTCTATATCCAGCCCAATTTAAATTTATAGTCTTGCTTCTTGGAGTTAGACTTAAATCTTTTAGGCTAACATTATGTTTAAAGGCCTCTTAAGAGTCCAATTAGAGATTGCAGAGTTAATAAACAAGAATTTACATATCATGTGAATGTAAACCCACGTCAGAATACACTTCAAACATTGAAAAATACTGAACTAAGATTTTAACTTGAAAATTGAGTCTGAAGTCTAAAATAGTGAATTTGAGAATCTAAAATGGCACAAAAGAGGAACAAGGGCACAAGCATTTAAGTTAAAATGTTAAAGGATAATCAAAATGAACAAAATTATATAAGAAATTAGCCAGAATCTTTATCACCTACTAATCAAAATAAATGTGTCTGTATGTAAGATGTTCAGTGGTGCTAGAATAAAAATACTATATTTTGGCTTTAAGGGAGAAATAGAAAAGAGAGAAGAGCTCTTGACTTTAGGCCTTACCAACTACCATGCTTAATAACCTCCTTACTAGCAGCATCCAACACCTCAATCATTGAAGGATGAAAGAATATAGTAGCTAAGGTGTATCTTCACTCTTCAGGTTATCTAGACTAAAATTAAATAAACAACAAGAATTGTAATTGGATAAGAACCAAATCAGTATCTTGAAAACACCTTTAGTTTCTTTAAGTAATAAACACTTGCAAGAACTAAACAGGATGTGAAATACCAAGTATGTACAGAGCTTCATTGCTGATAAAAGAACTCTGCTGAAACTAAAGGAAACACCAACAAAGAGGATATATCATCATTTTCTAAATCAATATTCCCAAGAAATTAACCATGAAATAATCTGTTATGGGAAATAGATAAAATCAACAAAGTTTAAAATGAGAAGTAACAAATAAAAAATATGCACTTCATATATCAGTAAACTTATGATAATGTAAGTTTCAAAACGATGCATTTGCGCACCAGAATTTTATGAAGGGAAGGGAGAATTAGCTTCAAACCTGTGGAAAGAAAGAAGCTACATTCTTTTGAGAAATAACAAATATATGTTGCAAAATTCCCATATTAACAAAAGTAACTAATTAAATATGATAACCGAAGTGGTACTAAAAACTGCACCGGGGCATCACATTGTGAGAGCTACCAACTACTGACATTAAAAGTAGATACAAAATCATAAACTGAATAACACAACACATGTCAGTTAGATAAATCCAAACTCTTTTGGTTTTTATTATAAAAAGCTATTATCTACTTTACCATCCTCTTTTGAAAAGAACTAGGTGACTTAAGATTAGTGTAAATGGCAACAGATTTTAATGAACTAAGAAAAATTACTCTTCAGTGAGACCATTCACAAGTTAGAATAGTATTGAAATAAAACTGAAGCAGTATTTTCTACAAAGTGGAGAAAAAACTTTTACTATTAAAAAGAATCACAAAACCAATCAACATTTTACTTTGATTGTTATATAAAACCTCAATAAGGCAGAAGCAATCAATAGTGAAAATTAATATAATTTAATAACGAAATCATCTAAATTTAACCATACAATTTAATAACGAAATCATCTAAATTTAGTGTTGATTAAAGTCACAATTTATCATTTTACATCATCACAGCCAAACAATCAGAAACAACGCAAGGATTAGTTAACTATACAATTTCAATCATCAAAATGTCAGAAATTTTAGAAAATAATTTCATTAGGTAAAGTTTCACAATACAATTCCAAATATTAAGCAAAATTTA
This sequence comes from Boswellia sacra, assembly GCA_013180625.2. NCBI lineage: Eukaryota > Viridiplantae > Streptophyta > Magnoliopsida > Sapindales > Burseraceae > Boswellia > Boswellia sacra. The sequence continues at coordinate 20,368 of SNVD02012282.1, read as the reverse complement.
AAAACAAGAATTAGTTAACTCTGGTTAAACTGTGTCGTAATTTTTGAAAATTATTGCAGATAATTTAATCCAAAGCCCAAATGCGATATATCATATACAAATCATAAAATTAAATGAATCAACAAAACAAAACTTCAAGATCTCAAAAATGAAACCTGGTTTTCATGGCTAAGAGATAGAGGGCAGCAACTTGGAGAGGAGCAGCAAGTCATTGATCTCATTAATGAACAGCTGAAATCAAATCTACTTTAGATAGAAGAAAAGCTGAAATTTAAAATGAATCTAATAGTGGACTTAGAGACTTCTAAGGGAGTGAATCGATTTAGGGTTAGAAATTTGGTAAGAGATCCATGAGCTTATGTTGACAGATCCTTAACTATGAGACCCTTAAACTTGGAGAGAGAATTGATAGAGACAAGAAGTGAGCCGTAGTTTTGATTTAAAAATAAAAGAGAAGAATTGTTTTAAAACTGAGGGTCGAGACTTTTGCGTCAGGGACTTTGCTATTTATTAGTGGGAGAGGTGCCATGAGGTGGAGACATCTGCGACTGTACTTTAAGGCCGCCTTAAATGAGTGACAGAATTAGTGTGTTTTTTGTAGTGTTATTATAAATTTTTTTACTATAGTTTTACATGAGAGACATAATGGGTTAGTAATAATTAGTAAGACCCATACAAATAATCTAGGGTGGGTTGTGTCATTAATCATTGGGATGTTGACAGGGATGAGAGGTCCCTAACGTAGTTTGAGTTGATAAATCATGATTTTGGGAATGTCTTATCACTTCAATAGAAGCCCTTCAATCTTATAGATGTAGGGATGGTTGAGTTGGTCCTTCACGATGTAGCTTATCCGCGGCCTTTTGAAGTGTGGAGTTAATTTGTGGGAATCCACTCAAGAGTGGAACTAAATTATGGCCTAGTTGGGCCAAGGCCTCCCCAGCTTATTATAAATTGTTAAATAGCATGTGTCTGTAAAAGGTTCTTCAAATTTCAGTAGTAACCCTTAACTTTTAAAACTTTTTGTGATAAAATTAAATTTTGTCTTTCCATTCCGCGTTCAAATTTGTTCGGTAATGATACAATTTACCACATGTTAGATAAATTCAACAAACTTTATTTAGCAAAATTTAAGCAATAAAATATTTTCTTTTAAAATTTTATTAAATAAATATATGAGACAAGATTGATTTATTTACTTTTATTTTCTCAAATGATAATTTTATTATTAAAAACACAAATAGAATGAAGATCTAAGTTAATATATATGTGCAATATAATCTTTTTTATTAATTATTCTATTTAAGAGTGGTACCACTCTTATAAACTATCTAAAAAACTCACTGATATAAACCTACGTGTCATTATTGAATTATTATCACATCATTCATATTAATTCATGTAATTAAAATTTGAAATTCATTCATCAATCAGATCATGATAGATCAGTTTACATGTGTAAGTTTGTCTGCGTAATTTGTACGAATAGTATTACTCTTTATATTTAAACATTATAGTGATACTTCATTTTTTATAATTTAGGTAGAAAACTAATAATTTGTTTGTACAAAGTGTTTTTATTCTTTTAAAATTTAGGTTAGTATGTATTATTATAAATGTTTATTGAAATCATTTTGTTTATATCTATTTACAAACTTTTTTTAAATAAAAAAAGTGAATTCTATATCCTTGATGATAATTAACTTAAAATAATAATTAATTTTTTCTTATTCAATATAACAACTTAATAAAAATTATTATATTTTCGTACTTGGAGGTCCCGTTTCTGGTTCCCCCGTCCACCACCCTTCCACTACAAATCAAATTAAATGTGTATTTTTATCACATCACAGATATCACTCAATCGACAAAGTCTGGGAGCAAACGTACCTATTGCGAACTTATAGAAATCATATAGCAATAAGTCCAAGAGGTTAGCTAATTATAAAAATTGCCCATAACCCCCAACCAATGCTATTAAATGTAAAGTTTTCATAAAGCTTTTATTGCAAAATCTTCTCTTGCATACATTGAGATCACGCAAGAATGCACATAAAATAACACCACTCGTCATGGCTTTAATTGGCCTTTTCGAAATCTTCTTGTCAACCATTTGCTTCCTGCTGCTTCTTTGCTTAGCTGGTAACAACAATGGGCTCCCAAATAATTTTCCAATTGTGGGAATGCTGCCACAGCTTCTTCTTAACGCTCACTGCATTCTCCATTAGTGCACGAGCTTGTTGAGAGAAGCCAATGCACTTTTCTATTCAAAGGTCCTTGGTTTGTTGACATGGACATGTTGCTCACCGTTGATCTAGCCAACATTCAATAAATATTAAACACAAAGTACATCCAACTTCCCAAAAGGGCCAAAGTCGCAGGAAATATTCGAGGTTTTAGGCGATGGTATTATAAATTCCAACTGAGAAATCCAAAGAAAAGTTGCTTGAGCGTTGATCAATCACCATAGATTCCATAGGTTTTTGTCATGTAGGACAATTTTGGCTTCGAGCCAGGGTCGCGTCCCTAGTCCATCAGAGTCGCATCACTCAGCTCTCTGGTTGGGAAGATCTGATACCTTTTTTTGCAGGGTCGCGTCCCTACATCATCAAGGGCGCATCGCTTTGAATTTCTACAAAGTCTGATACTTTTATCTACAGAGTCGCGTTGCTACCTCATCAGGGACGCGTCGCTATTTTGACTTTATAGAATCCTAATTATTTTAGGAATGTTTTTAATTATTTATTTCTTTTTTAATTCAACTTAGGTTTTCTTATTTTGATTTATTTAATTCTAATTAGGATTTTATTATTTTAGGATATTTTTTTATTCGTGGGATTTTTTTTTCTTATTCTAGTTTTACTTGTTTTACAAGTATTAGAGTTATTTAGCCTATATAAGGGAGAGTTTAACCTAGCTTTGTGATTCATTCATATTTTTTTATAAATTAAATAAACCTTGAACTTTGTTCAAAATTTAATCTCTTTTAGCTTCTACATCATTTTGGTGAAGCCCAGCCTAGCTAAGGTGAACAAAGGGCTCATTCCTATCCTTGAACATGTGCCCAAACAGGGCATAATAGTGACTTGCAGGATTTATTCCAAGGATTTCCTTTTGATTCTATATGCATATTAGTTACTGGTTATGATCCAGGATGCCCGTCCATTGAATTCCCAAAAATTCCATTCTCCAAGGTGGCGGAATTCATTAAGGAATCTGTTGGAAATTTAAACAAAAGTTAAGAGTTTATTTAGCATTTAAAGTCCAAGTTAAGTTAGGATTAAAGTTTATTCTTCCTAATTAATTTAGAATTTATGTTAAGAGGAAGGATTAATATTCCTAGTTAATTATGGATTAGGATTAAATATTGTTTATTTTAGAAATATTAGTGTTCATGGTTTGAATAGGATTAGAATTGAATCTAATATATAAGTCTTTGTAATTTGTCAATTTCATTATGAAGAAATAAGAAGAATCAAGTACAATAGTTAAGAGTTCAAAGTTTAATTTCTTCTTCGTTATATTCTTGTGTTGCTTGAGTTTGTTTTGGTTGAGTAATTGTTCTCTAATAAAGTGGTATCAAAGTAAGCTAAATTCCAACAAAATGGTATCAATGCTAGGTTGCAAGGTCGTGGGAGGAGCAATCTCAGAGCTCAATTAGAAGATCTTGTGAGGAAGCCATTAGAGCTAGATAACAGACACAAAGATCCAAGTAAGACCTGTGAGAGAAGTAGGCACCAAAAAAGAGCTAAATAGAGTCGAGCCATGAAGGTCTCAAAGTCTATCAAGCTTGTCAGAGTTGCCAATAAGGCAATTTCAAAGGTGCCAGTAAGGCAAAGAAAAGCATGTTAATTCAAGATGGAACAAAAACTTCCCAGATTTGATAGAAACAAGTACAACTTTGAGTATTGAAGAACCCAAATGCAAGCCGAGTTTGAGTATGAAGGCATGTAGGAAGTTGTAAATCAAGGTTTCCAAGTACCAGCAAATCAAGCAACGTTAGCATAAGAACAAAAGGAAATTATTGAATGCAATCAAAAGAAAGATAAATTAGCACAATTATTTTTGTTAAGGTATTTAGGATTTTCTGTTCACGATTCTATATTTGAGAAACTTGGTGTTTTAACAATTACTACAAAGCAAGCTAAAGAGTTTTCAGATTATTTGATGGACACCTACAATGATGATAAAGAAGAAAAACGAGAGATTTTTGAAGAAAAAAATAGAGAGAATTGTCAAGAATATTATGAAAATTCAAAAATATCATCAAAAATTTTAGAGCCACAAGAGAGCGAAGGAGGAGGGAAGTCCCACATCATCAACAGTCAAGGTTCGCCGTTAGTAGGCAAAAGTTGTCGAAAAGCTACCGGAAAGTCGCTGAACAGCAAGTAAGATCTCAACTCCACCGCTATTAGATAGATTGGGATGCGTTGAATAGATTTTCCTTCTTTGTCAACATCAAATTCTAGTTGGAACACATTGGAAACATCAAAAAAAGTTACAGAAAACACTTTTTCCCTTGAAACTAACTTGCTGGAAAACGACAAGTGAATATACACCTCCACTGTCAAACAACTCAGAATCATCGAATCTATGAAACCCAAGAATAAAATCGGAGTTTAGATGCCAAAAAAAGCGTCCGTTCACGATCATCATGGAAAATTCCATTTGCCTCCCTACAGTGGCAGTCTAGTCTAATTTCACGGAGAATATCGTGTACGCCACCATGTTCTGTTTATGAGAAATAAGTCATTACAGAGTTTTATGTTAGTTCTTATCTTTTCAAATTTTCATTATGAACCTCCAACAGAAAAATATATTCAAAAAGAAAAGGAATGTGATATTTTTTCGAAGAATTTAGAGAGAAAAGAAGAGGAAATGCTTGGATTAGATAAGAAAATAAAGAAGTTTAAAGAGAAAGAGAAGGATTGGGAAGCAAAAGCGAAGAGTTAAAGATGTTTGTAAAGAGAAACGTAGAGCATAGGGTTTACATTACTATGAGAAGTTATGTGAAGTTAAAAGTTAAGGTTTTGTCAATGAAGGCTTAGGGAGTCAAGTTTTTGCAAAAAAGATAAAGTAAAGTTTGGGTATTTTCTTGGTGATTTATTTGAAAAAAAGAAAGTAGATAAATATTTATGGTCATGGTTGATATGTTATGCAAGGATATATGAGGATATATGGGAGAATATGAAGGTAAACTTGGTTGGAAAGCTGTTAAATAATCTTATTGAAGTTCTCATGTTTACTTGGTTGATAAGAAAGCATAGTAATTATGAAGTTACCCAAGTGAAATATGAAGATGCATGGTTATGAGGACAAGAAAGATTCATCAAGAGATTGACAAGCAAAGGTTCAAGAAGAAGTTTGAAGTCATTGTTCTGGTTAAGCTTTGTTTAAGGGGGGTGTTGGAAATTTAAACAAAGCTTAAGAGTTTATTTAGAGTATAAAGTCCAAATTATTGTTTGCATTAAAGTTTATTGTTCCTAATTAATTTAGAATTTATGTTAAGAGGAATGATTAATATTCCTAGTTAATTATAGATTAAAATTAAATATTATTTATTTTAAAAATATTAGTATTCATGGTTTGAGTATGATTAAAACTGAGTATACTATATAAGTCCTTGTAATTTGTCAATTTCATTTAGAAGAAATAAGAAGAATCAAGTAAAGTAGTTAAGAGTTCAAAGTTTAGTTTCTTCTTCACTATATTTTTGTGTTGCTTGAGTTTGTTTTGGCTGAGTAATTGTTCTCTAACAAAGTGGTATCAAAGTAAGCTAAATTCTAATGGAATCATTGTTTTATTGACATGCTGCTCCTCAAAGATTATGGAAGCTACGAAGGTGGTTACAGATTGGACAAGAGTTGAAAATGAAAAAAGCTAAGGAAATTACTTTGACCATATAGTATATGGATATATACAAAGAAAAAGAGCAGAGCTAAGAGAAGGATCTTTGATGAGGCAAGGGAAATGGATCTATTAACATCATATATGATAGAAGACAAGTCCATAGGACTCAACTCTGACAACAAGTGCTTGAGGGATACCATTTTAACATTAATTTCACAAGGCGAGACACTACAGGTGCCACTCTCACTTGGTTCTTCTGGCTGCTTTCAAAGAAGAACGATCCTTCAAACTCAGTTGCATATAAATTAATGAGATTATTCTTCTAATAAAATTGTGACTTTTTTAGCCAGCTGTCACTGATTAAGAGTATTTAATTTTCAACCTTATGTAAGTATCATTCTTTTTCCAATTCAATAAATTTCATCATGGCTTTTGAGGTTTTCAAAAAAAAAAAAAAAGAATAATTACAAGCAAATTTTATTAACAACCTAGAGTAGTCAGTTCAATTGGTAACCAAAATCAAAGTGCCGGACATCTTTATCACATACCAAAATTTCTTACTAAAAGTATATAATATGTTGTCTGTGTTATAAAAAAAAATGAGAGGAAATTAAGGCCTTGTTTGTTTTCGTTTTTAGAATACGCTTTTGTAAAAACGCACATTTACTAATATCAATAACCTTAGACTTACAACATTGATACAACATAAATTTTACAACATGACGTGGTAGCCTAAGTGGTAAAAATTTATTGGAGATGTAATTTCCCTCATCCATTTTTGTTTTTTCCTCCAGTGAATTTTGGCTTTGTAGGCTGCCACGTCATGTTATAGAATATATGTTGTATGAAGTTGTAAGTCTGGCATTACCTTACTAATATATTTTAAATAAACATTAACCACATATTACTTTCAAAATTAAAAAAATGAAATAAATTCAACAATATATTCTTATCAAATTTTGAAAACAAAAACATAAAATACAAAAAAAAAAAAAATACTACACCTATAATCCATTTACAACCAAATCTCCTCACAACTTGAGTTAGTAAAATCTTATTGGAGATATAATGATTATGTCATGCATTGTAGCTTCCCTTATTCATTTTTGTTTTTTGCTCCTGCAATAAATTTTTGCGAACTTAGGTTTCAAGGAGTTGATTATAAAATGTGGCAATATCATACACTACCCCTAAGGTTTGACATAATATTATCCAAAAATATAGTTTTGTATTTGTATTATTTCAGTCCTTAAAATTTGCTTATTTGTATCATCTAGGTTCAGCCGACTGATTCTGTTTGTAAAATGAGGACATCTCCGTCAACTAGACCTAAATATTCAATAAGTATGGAGTAATATTGATTTCATTTTTATTATAAATAATTATTCAATTTTAATTTGTTTGTGAAAAAACAAAGAGAATTAGTCGACTGGACTTAGATGATACAAATACACAAATCTTAAGGATCGAAATGATACAAATACGAAACTATATTTTTGGATGATATTATGCCAAGCCTTAGGGGTAGTGTATGATATTACCCCATTATAAAATTTGGTTGTAAATATAGCATTGCTCAATACAAAAACAAACATGCCAATATTTTCTCCATTACTACAGTGAAATTTCACACACATTGCAATCATGGTAATTATAATAACTTGCAATCACCCTAACAAATAGAGAATCTACTGAGCGTACAACAAAGTTTAGAGTAGAATGGCCATGTTAACAGCCTTTTTCCTCTGAAGTTGGAGCGTTTTCCTTGCTAATTGAGCATTAGTCCATGTCTCCCGGGAACAAACAACTTTTTTATTGATCCGAGATAGTCATCGGAATTACAAAAACTTGCAATCACCCCAACAAGCATATGTAGAATCAAGTGAGTTTAGAGTAGAATGGTTATGTCGATGCTGAATACTCTTAGTCCTAGCCATTAACCCATGCTTGAGGCGTAAGCTAGTGCTAAGACTGGGGATCATAGGGGGAGTTTCAAGCACTTGAATATCGTAGTTATGGATTATAGTAGCTGCGACGACCTTCATTATGGTAAAAGCAATATCCTTGCCTGGGCAAATTCTTGGCATTGTAATGAATGCAAAGAATTTATGAGGTGGCTCATATTTAATGCCTCCATCTTCTGTGATCCATCTCTTTAGCTTGAATTCAAGGCAGTCCTCGCCCCATACCGATGCCATTCTTCCCATTGCATAGGCAGAGATTAGAATTATTGTTTTCTGATTGGCGTTATGGCCATTTGGCAGGGTATCAGGTTCTGTAGTGCTCTTGGAATAATGATAAGGTACTGGCAGGTATAGCCATAGTGTTAAGTTTGTCACTTTTCTAAAATCTTAAGTTTGTAGATTTGGACTTAACATTAATACTTTAAGCCCTTTGATACGCCCCTCACGTGCAAAGGGGTTCCGTGCACTTACAACATGGATCAGATCGAGCCTCATATGCCTTAATGGGTCTTACAAGTGGGTCAAACAACAACACTTTTTAATTAATTTTTTAAATAATGCAGAAGAAATTCGAACCTGTATCCGTTGGGTTATTATGGCTTTGACACCATGTTAAGTTAAGCTGCATGAAGATAAACAAGCTTACTTGATTCATCCAACTGAAACAGTTTCTGCCCGTTATTGACTTCTTTCTGTGGGAAATTTCGTCTTAGTTCTTCTCTGATTTTCATCTCAGCAAACGGATTTTTTGAGATCAACCAGAGGAACCAAGAGAGAGCAATACTTGTTGTTTCTTCACTTGTAAAAATAAAACCAACTGAGTTGTCTCTAATAACTTTGTCATCAGCAATTTTTGGCCCACCCATCTCATGACCAATTAAGTAAAGCTTTAAAATATTGAAACTCGCCTGGTCTTCCATTGTCTTTGCAGCATTTTCAAGTTCTTCTCTTTTCATTGAAATATGCTTCGCGGAAAAATTATCTATGGCTTTCCAACCTTTACTCGATTTTCTCTCTTTCCCAATTCCTAACCATCTTTGCAACTTCCATAAGCTTTTCGGCATAATATACCGGAAAAATATTGCTTCAGAGGCATCATCAATGGCCTTTGTAAATGGAATTTCAGGGAATTCAATACAAAGGGAATTAGGATTTAAACTCGTGGTGATGATGCTAACCAAGTCATACGTATACCTTGTGAGCAAATCCTGCAGGTCCACTACTATACCCAGGGACGGAGCCAGAAATTTCATTAAGGGGGGGCAATTTCAAAAAGCAGAATTTTTTACATAATCATATTTATGAACATTAATTTGTTTTACCTAAGTGTTTGTTTTTAATTGGAGACAAAAAGAGGGATACTAAATATGGTTATTTGGACATGAAATTTGAAAACAAATATTCAATTATATTTAGACTTCATATTTGAAAAGAAATGATTATTGTTATGGAAGAATATGGATTCTACAATTGTTTACGCAACAATTATTACGAGATTATACAAGACATTTTAGTTTATGAGCTAACAGAGTTGAAGGTAATTTTTCTAGCTTCGCAACAACCATCACTACAAGAATTTTTTGCATATTTGTCACTTCACAATTTTTTTTATTTGGCAGTTTTTTAAAAAAGTGAGAAATTTAACAATGTCTTAAAAGTCAAATCTATCAATTCATCTTATTTGTCAATTTTTGTCTTTATTCAATCACATATATATCACATTTTTTTAAAAGTTTGACAAGTATGTGAAAATGTAAATTTTTCTTTTCCCTCTCAAATTTTCCTCTTTCTTTTCATTTTTTCTTTCAAATATGTGAATATAATATTTAAAATTTCAATAAATTTGTCTAAATATAATTAAACAATATAATTTTATTTTTAATCTAAAATTAAAAATAATTTTTAAAAATCTTTAAATTAAAGATAACATTATTATATGTATGAAAAGAATAAATTTTTAAATATTAAATTTTAGAAAAATGAATTTTTAAATGTGGAAATTTTATGAAATAAATAAAATTATTTTTTAATTTCAAAGTGATGAAAATCACATTATTTAATTGCTTTGATGAAAATTAAGTAATTAAAAATATCAAAAAAATTATTTTGCAATAATATAACATTTTAAATATGCAAAAAATTATTATAATTTATTTTAAAAATTAAATTAAAACATTTAGTGCTCTAAAAATTATAAAAAATTAGTCTAATGGTGTAAATGAAAAAGTTTGAAATATAGGGACTGAACATGGGGATGATTTTGAAAATTTTTAATAGATATGGATTTCCTTGAGTTTCATAATACTATATAAAGAAAATTAAAGAACCCTAGCCGTAATCTTTGCTACTTCTTATTCTTCTCGCCCATCTACTTATTCTTCTCATAAAAAGCTGAGAGGATATCTGAACCCATTCGAAAAGCTCCTGTTTCTTCAACTATCGTCAATGGACGTTTGCGGAGTACCTACATGAATGTTTTTTCCCTTGCACATCTGAAGCGATTGGAGAAGATACTTCTTCTTCTTTCGCTTCTCTTTTTTGTCTGGTTCAGTGGCTTCACAGAAGTTTAAAAGAGCGACAAACTTAAAGTTTCTTTTCTTTAAGCTACTGTGCTAGGAGCTCAAGAGGGAGATCTGAAGATGAATTTAAGTCTTTAACGGTTGTGGTTCTTCTAAGTTTGTGATATATCGTGAGCTTCTCCTCCTTCACCATCTGCTCTTTCTCTTCTTTGTCTGCAATTTTCGCTTTGCATGTACATGTATATGAATGAATGTTGTTTCTCTTTTCTCTTTTGGATGAACAATAATCATTAGTATTGAGTTAGATGATCGATGCTTTTGTTAGAAGCTAAGAAATATATATTAAGAAACTAACTCAGTTACCCAGAAATAAGAACTCATCCAAACTATAAAACAAAACACAAAACTAACTCACATTTTCATTTCCCCCTTGCCCCTTAACACAGGAAACAGTGAGCACTGAGCAGGCACCCGCAAGCAAGAGAGCTGTTGAAGTAGCAAGTCTGCTGGTATTGATTCAATGCCTTTTTGCTTTTCTTTGTTGCTTTTGTGTTCATACTTTTAGCCGTCGTCAAAAGAGACATTTTGTTCGATGCTTCTGAAACTAGGGTGAGTTTTAAAGTTGATATTATAGAAGACAGAGAGGAAAAAAACATGAAATTTTGATTAGACTTGATTTTAAAGCATCAAAATGATGAATTTTTCTTGAAGAATTACTGATATAACACTAAAAATAAAGTAGTGATAGAGTTAACAGTAAACCATTCTTCTGTTTCATCAATACTTGCTTATGAGAACTCATTTCATTCTTCCCAACAAGTACTAACTATGCTTTTTTTCATTTTCTGGTCACTTTAAACACAGTGAAATGGCGCCTACGAAACAGGACAAGAGATTATGTGACTTCTTCAAGGTTTATATACCACATAACAGCCTCCATCGAATGGTAATTTGATTAACCCTCTGTGTTTCTCAGCTCTTCTGATCTGATCTGGGTTTTTTTAATTGTTTTAATTCTTAGATTTTTTTATGGGTTTACATTTGGCTTGCACGATATAAAATTTGGTACTTTACCGGTTTTTGTTTGATAGATTGCAAAGATAGATAGTAAAGTAAATAAATTTTTTAGCTTTTTGAGTTAGAGTTTTGTTTCTATTGAATGAAGGTTTGTTGAGTTTACAATTTTAAATATGATCTAATTTGATTCTATTTTAGAGAATGAAAAAGGAAAATATTCATCAATGTTGTATTTCTAGAACCCCTTTCTGCCTATTCTTTGGGTAAGGTGATTATCAGTACTGAGATAATTGTGTTCGGCAAATATTTTAAGTGGCTATAATGGGTTGATCCAGGAGTTAAATAGATTTAATGCATTGATGTATTGACAGTGAAAGAGAAATTACATCTTTGACACAGAAAGAGAAATTACATCTTTCTCATATACTTGAAAAATCCATGGATGTGAAATAATAAAATCACTCCATTGATTAGACTCAGATTAATGAAAGGGTAAAAATTACATAGATAAGTTTGTGTCAAAAATTTTCTAATTTTCTTTTGTATGTAATTATGATTGACATTTTATGACTTACATGCTGCTAATTTCTTTTGTAGCAAATACCTGATGCATTTGTAGAACAATTCAAAGAACTTCCAAGGATTGCTAGGCTCCAGAATCCAATAGGAAGAGTTTGGCGTGTAAAGATGGGTCTTACCGATAATGCGGTGCGCTTTCTGGATGTTTGGCAGAAATTTGTTCTGGATAACTCCATGGTCTATGGAGATCTTTTAGTTTTTCGATATGATGGTAAAGATACATTTAAAGTTAAATTTTTTGCGATGACTGGTGCTAAGAAGAGAGAAAAAAGTGCTATGGAGGGTTGTGACATAAAGGAGGAGAATGAAGAGGAAGTGGAGGGAAAGGAAGAAGATGATGGTGAAATTGTTATTGATGATGAGGATGATGGTGGCCATGATGACAGTGAAGATTCTAATTATGAAGAAGAGGAGATGGAGGAGGAGGAGGAGGAGGAGGAGGATACTGAAGAAGAAAAATATGAAGCAACTAGCATCATAAAGCAAAAGGGCAAAAAGAGTAGAGGAAAAAATGGTAATATTACTCTTATCTCTTCTCCATTTAAAAGTTATTCTCTGTCACTATGATACTTGTTTTTTAGCTGCTTTTCTCTTTCTTTTGGCATGTTTCCACATTTTAAGGCTAAGATTCTGCTTTCAGGTGTCTGAATTTTCTCCCTCTACTTCAAGTGCAATGGGCCTACCTAGGGAGTTTCATGAGCAGTGCCGGATGTCATTAGAGCTAGACTATCTGAAATCTTGATTCTTTTTTACTCAGATCTTATTCTCACAAACTTAAACTAGAACAGAGAAATCTTGATTCTTGCTTCGGATTCTACAAATCTTAGGTACTTCTATTCAAATCTCTAACCCTAATTTTATGCTTCTATAATTTCTCTTTAGAATAGAGGCAGTAGCTTTCGTTTATCGAATAATGGTGTTGTTCCAAATTGAGCTATAATGTAGTCAAATTCTCATGAGATTTTTGATTTAGCATAGAAGAATAGATTTTGGGCAAGTCTGTGCATGATACTTGTTAGTTGGAATTTATGTTGCTATATAATTAAGAGACATTTAGGTGATAAGAGAAAAGGCTTGCCACTTTTTCCAAGTTTTTCGACCGAAGGACTAGAGCTTTATTATTTCCAAGAGAAAGCAAGTGCATTGTATGGTGAATTTCATTGTCTGGTGGAAACCAGTCATTGTTGAACTGACATTAGTTTGTATTGGTTGGGCAAAGAAGCTAATGGTTGAGTAGATGTGCTAGTTCTTCACCTTTAGCTCCATGGTTTAGTATGTATGTGGAATATAATCCTCCAATTCTGGATTACACGTCTCCTGATTTTCCTGCAATATTTAGTGGTATGTCTTGTTCAAATTTATCTTTTCACTCTTTGATCTTTCGCTTATTTCCTTTGTCTTTATGCCTAGGTTTAGTTGCTGCAAGAAAGTGACCTAATGCCTAGCATGCTTTTACATTGCTTCATGCGTTGTGACAGTTGCTTGTATTCTTCTTATTTTGTTTTTATCCTTAGTATTTGGAGTCCCAATTGAGGTTACTGTACAGCGACAACAATATAGCAAGCCTGTTCCATATATTTTGGTCAAATGCGCAGATTACCTCATATTAACAGGTGATTCATATGAGAATTCTAAGAAATTAGTACTTTTCACTATATTATTTATAATATACATACATTTCAGAGTTTAACTGTTGATTTCAATGAGTTATAGGACTAAACTCACAGTACTTGTTTAAAGCTGAGGGAGACAAGAAGGTCATTCAGCAGCTAGTTTTTATATACAATCTAGGTATCTTGAGTTTTCACCTTAGGGTTGATTGTTATCTAGTCTGAGTGATATTATCCCTTGGTCTATATATTTGTTGTTACAGATCCTAGTGCATCACTGCCAGATGGCGTAAATCCTGTTGATGTAGCAGCTCTAGCCAAATACTACCTAGCAAGTCTTCCCGAGCCACTGACAACATTTGACCTTTACGATGAGATCAAAGGAGCCCGTTCTAGCGTACATTCAATGAGAAACATACTGAAGAAGCTTTCCAATGCAAACTACATGACCTTGGAGTATGTTACTGCACTTTTACTTCGCGTTAGCCAGAAATCACTTCTTAACAATTCTTAACAAGGTTGGAAGCATCTTCTCTCAATTTGGTCTTAAATTTAGTTTCTTCCATTAATTATTTCTATTAGTCAAGTTTAATAAGCTCTCTAGAGAAGTATTTTATGAGCAACTGAATAAACTGTATTTGTTAAAGTATCACTTTTAATATTACTGATTTGTGCTTTTGTTGTAAAATTCTTTACCTTAGTCTCACATTCGGGAACTTGAAGAATAAGTGAAGCTTTTAAAGAACCTTTCACATCCAAATATTGTTGTGAGTATAATATTTTCATATTTCTTATGCAAGTGATTGGAGTTGCTTACTTTCTGATATTTTTTTCTCCTCTCTATGTGTTTTTTCCTTAGATATACTTAGGAACTGCTAGAGAGGATGACTCATTGAATATACTGTTGGAATTTGTTCCGGGTGGATCAATCTCATCATTATTAGGAAAATTTGGATCTTTTCCCGAGTCTGTAAGAAACCTAATTATCTATGTCTAATCTAATTTAATCTACTAATTTGCATGCTTTATTTAGGGGGCAAACATTCTTATTGATAATAAGGGGGTGCATTAAACTCACAGACTTTGGTGCGTCCAAGAAAGTTGTAGAGCTGGTATGTGTAATTTTTGTTGACAAGGAAGAAACTCTTGATGTCATTATAGATTTTATATGCATGTCATTGTTGTGGTTTTTAAATGGATCTGAGTAGATTCGTGTAGCGGCAAGGTGTGTAAGCAAGCAAAATAATTCATTGCACGTGAGAAAGCAGGAAGGACTGTGTTGTTTTGTGTTTTGAGTGATTTTGAAGCTCCTTTGTTGAAATATAAGTTTCGTTTTGTACTGCAAATTAACATAAACTTAAACATGATTATGAAAACATATCAATAGACCCGAAATTACAATTTTTCTAGAGTTGAGATATAATATTTTTTCATTTTTTCTCTCTTTAATTGTTTTTTTGTGGTCCAATTTCCCTTTTATGGTCGTAGAACCAGACCTTTAGGTTTCTCAAAAGTGTAAGTGCCCAATTTCCCCCTTCTCTTCTTGCTTCTTTTCCTTTAATTGTTGTTTGTTCTACGCCTGGCTTGGCTTGCTTATTGTTCCAACTTGTTGCAGAAAGCTCGCATTCAGATTTCGCTGTTTGAGCATACTATCATCCACCACATGCCAAACAGTAGCTGCTATTTAGAAAGAGGTGTATGCAAACTAGCAGATTTGGTACTAATTAATTTTTTCTTTACCCTCGTAATATTGTCAGATGTTGTACATATTGTACAATTAAATTATATTGGATTTTTTGTTAGCAATTATCGGTTGGATTTGGCAGGTTGAAGTTGCCTTTGCTGGTGGTGAAGCCAAGGATGTGGATGTCAAATTCGAAACTGCAAGTACCTCTCTGAAAAATTTGCCACCTTGGATGATCAAGCAAGGAATGAATCTCACAAAGTAACAACGTGGAGAGGTCAAGCAGGAGTCAAAGATGGATGGGAGTTCAGTGGCTGGAGGATTCTCAGATGACAAGAAGTCTACTGTTGAAGATGATAAACAGAGTATACAAGCTAGTGCAATGAGATTATTACTTTTCTTGTTGTGATCTGGATTCTTTCTTTCTCCATCTCATTTGCTCAATGTATAACATATTTACTCATGTTACAGGATAAGTATATTAAAGCTTATTATGCTGCTCTGCTTAAGAAACAACAGGAACTAGAAGAAGCTACTAAGAAACAACCTGAACTTTCAAACACAGCCATTGCTGATGGTCTCTCTGGAATGTACTCATCTTTTTTTATTATAAATTTGTCCTATGCTCTTTTACGTTGTTGCAGCTCCTCTAAAAGAGACCAATGGCTATCTGCGTGTTCGTTGTAGTGGTGGTCTAAATCAACAACGTAGTGCGGTTTGTATCTATTCATGAAGAATATATCATAGACTATATTTATGCCTGGTTTTCTTTAAGAATTATATTGACTAATAGAGAGACTAATGTATCCATACCAAAAAAGAGAGATAAATTCTTTTCTATCTTCTCTTTCCTTTTAATGACAGTCTCTTTGTCTGTGCTCAAAAGTAAATAGACATCTTACACAAAAGTTACATGTTAAGTAAAATTGCAAGAGTGACTCAATCCAGCAAGAATCGCTACTAAATCATTCAATTGTTAATGAATTTCTTCTTCTTCTTCTTCTTCTTTTTCTCCTCCTGGTTGATGGACTTAATTTGTGTAATTAACTTAAATTCTTACGGATTTCTAGATATGTAATGCTGTTCTTGCTACACGAATCATGAATGCGACACTTGTGCTGCCTGAGTTGGACGCAAACTCCTTCTGGCATGCATGATGACAGGTATAATCTTTTCAGTCTCTTCGTTTGTCTGTTTTTTCTTGTGGTCTAAAATATACTGCTGCTTTGCACTAGTTTCAGTGTCTACGCAGCAATCTCTTACATGGTAGTATGTACAAATTTGTTAAGTAAAACAACATTTGTTATTTGAACATTATGTTTTTTGGATTAGATGCACGGCAAATTGCTTTTGAAAGCTACTATAGCTCCTATTTAGTGAAGGAAGTTGTTCTTATATGATCCTTTTCTTAGTAGGTGTATATTTAAATGAGAAATAACTGAATATATAGATATGACTTTAATACTCTAATCATATAATAGTAATGTATAAGAATGTTGCACTTGATCTTGTTTGAGAGTCTTGAGCATAAAAAGATAGATCTGAAGCTGTCTCTTGTGAGATGTATCATGCTGCACGTCATGCATTAATGGCTAACTTGTGATTATAACCCTGATTCCCTGACCAAAATGATATAGAAGTGTGTTTGCTGATTCTTGATGGGTTAATTTTGGATACAAGGAAAATTTCACAGGAAGAAAGTGTATCAAGTATGATAAGTAGTTCCCATTATTTTTGTAAAAATTGTACTACACATTTTATGTTTTGCAATGCAATTTATTTAGGGTTCTTTCAAGTGAATGGGATTATATCTTCTTCTATAATTCCTGGTCATCTCAGTGAAGATTGTTGGCTGTTTGGTGATAAATCTATATTCGTGCCTTTTTTCCGCTTAAAGTAATAAATGTTTTTCTTTTTGTAAGTGATTTTGAATTATGACTGAAGTTTCTTTTAAATATTCTTCATATCAACTAATTTATTCTAGATTTAGATCTTTATGTGATTTGTATCTTAAATCTTGAACTAGCAAATAACAAAAGATCCTTGTACAATTTGCAATAATTTCTTTATGTAAAGTATATCTGATCATAATTGTATCAATCATTCATGTAATTTAGAAAGGATTACACAAGATATATTTTCCTTGATTATACTTTTGTTTTTTTCATCTACTTTTGAGATGCTCATTAAGTTTATTTTACTTCTGATATAATCTGTTACAATTCATCTGATAGGATAAGTGCAGTCACACTATTTTGTTATGTACAGCGGTTTCCAAGGTATCTATGATGTTGAGCATTTTATTCAGACACTGAGATATGATGTACGCATTGTCGAAAGCATACCAGAAATTCGCAAAAATGGAAAAACGAAAAAAAATAAAAGGTTATCAGGTAGAATATTGGTATATATTGGTGGAAAAGAAATCTTATAGTCAATTCAAGCTTATTTATGGAGGTCTTATTCCCCAGAAATGTGTTACTATAAGGTCGTTTTGTTGCCTTTCTTGCAAATCTAGACAGGGGAAAGAGCCATGAAATTTCTCAGTTTCTTGTAGTTGTATGTGATGTGAACCATCATATTATGACAATTTTTGTGATTATCAGCAATCCTTTTTTTGTTTGCTGTAGTTATTTATTTAAAAGTAAGAGTTCCTAACGGCTGTGACCTCCTTTTCCTTGCTCCACTTTCTGTTTGTGGCCTGAATGGCTCAAAAAAATTGTTTTAAGTCATAATCTCTTGTATTTGCTGAGTATATGAAAAAAACTATAGAGCTCGTTAATTTGATGCAATGTTGTATTCTCCTCTTTGCTCTTGTAGGGGTTAATTCATTAGTCCCTTTTACGACATTTTTTCATAGCCTTGCTGTCAAAAGAAGACTACAGGATTTACCTTTCTTTTTCCTCTTGGAGGTCAAAAAAGCAGCTTATGTAGTGGCCTCTTCTGTTCACTGTTAAATTACAAGTTTTTTGGTTGTGAACTACATCAAAGAAGTAAAGAAAAGACTAAAAAGATAGTATCATAAAGGAACTTATGATTTCCCTTCCTTTGATAGATGGCTTCCATTTCTCTCCCAAGTTGTATTGAGAGGTCCAGCTCATCATTTCTATCACTGTGGTTACTTAAGAACTTTTCAAAATCGACTCTTTTGATATTGTGGTTTTAGATATTTTGTCCTTATTTTCACTATTTGTTAACAGTTAATCAGAGTCTAGGAAACTACTACCATTTGTTTCTGCATGCATAACAAGGCCACTTTGTGGACAATGGACAAGTTAATTTCAGCTTAGGCCATTATTTCTCTAGCAACAAAGACAGTGTTAGTTCTCGTCTGCCATTTGATGCTGTCTTTGCAGTGAATAAATTATATTTGAATGTCATGGTGCAATGCTGCAACTTAAGTAGTTGATATCCTTTGGTTGATCTTATGGTTGGTAATCTTAGTACTGTAAAATTATTGCTCCTTATGATTTACCTTGCAGGCAGTGGGAATAATTGCAGCAGTAGAGGACTCTGTTAGTGACTTTAAAGTTGGCACTCCTGCTGCCATCATGATATTTGGGGGCTATGCTGAATATCAAATGGTATGCTATCCTTGAATTTGTCTACCACAGGTTGCTTCACTGGTTGATTTGATAAATGTCCTCAAGTCTTTACATTTGAGTGCTCATAAAACTGTTGAATCAAATAATTATCTCATCAATTATGGATTGTTTCCATGAGACAGGTTCCTTCAAAGCACATCCTTCCAGTTCCAAGACCAGATCCAGAAGTTGTTGCCATGCTTATTACTTCTGGGCTAACAGCATCAATTGCTTTAGAAAAGGTGTGTTTCATATATTGGTCAAATCCTAGTCTAGAGTCTTCCACATCCATGCCCACTCACATGAACCCATGCACTAGAAGATGGAATCTGGAAATAAAGTGCTTGTTACAGCTACTGCTGGAGGGACTGGACAATTTGCAGTTCAGGTTTACTTTAAAATATGAATGTAATCGTCTGGTTAATGGGTTAACTGCTTCTTTCACAACAACTATGAAACATGGATTATGATGTTTTATAGGTGACACATCCGAAAATAGGATTGCCTCCCAAGTATAGGAGTGTCGAAGTAATAAAACCCGGTGAGACCGGGGTCGATCCACGAGGAAGGGGATTTTAGCGTTACAAATTATAAGATAGGCAAATGTGATATGGATGATTCAAAGAAATAACAAGAGAATATCAATAAATATGTAAGATGGTAGGCGGTATTACCGACCATTCAAATATAAAACAAAAAGCAAGAGGAGGTAAAACCATCCATGGAAATAGGTGGTATAACCAACCATAGTAAATTAAAGAACAATTTCATAAGGTGGCAAAACCTACCATAGTAAATAAAATAAAAAAGTTCATAAACAATAGGATAATTAAAATACAAGAGGAATTAACACAATAACAATGAAGGCTAAGGTTAGGGGATCCGCCCTTGATATTTCAAATAAGGATAATTAACCATTTTAGTTATATGAATTATATTTGTTTCATTACCAATATTTATACCACTTCTTGTAAATGGGTTCAAGCATCCAATGTGCCAATCATCATATGTCTACAACAAATCAAGGTTCCTAACTAGATTCGTGTCGGTAATGAAGAACCATACATCATCTAGAAAGGATCCAAGCATTTGATGTGCCAAGGATTGTCGACAATGGATCAAGACCTCCACTTTACGAGTGGTGTCAAGATTGATTAAGAAATTAAATATAAATCATATTGAATAAACATTATAAGATTAAGATTATTAAGCACATATTAAGGTTTAGAGAATCCTTATTCTCATATCAAGGGTTTCACCCTTTCACCTTAGCAAAAGAGAAATTAAAAGAACATTATAATAGAAAGAAAATAAAATGCAAGAAAAAGGAAATTCATTAATAACATAAAACACACAAAACACAATACAAGATCCTAGCCAAAGCCAAAATGTTCCAGCCAAGGCCAAGATGCCCTAATGACGGTCACAAAGAGACCGCTATTTATAGATAACAATCCAGGGGCACTCAACTTGTCAAATTACAAGGGCATAAGTGTACAAATATTAGTTGTCAAATAATCTTTGACAATTGGGATATTACGCACCGACTTTGACCCATCAA
>SNVD02012281.1:0-65716 GCA_013180625.2 Boswellia sacra | reverse complement strand
TATTATTTGCAAATTTAAATTACATATTTCCACAATAAAGGTATTAATATTACTTTTTCAACTCTAGCACTTTCTAGATAGATAGAGTCCAACTATCTTTTTTTTTTTTTTTTTGCAATTTCAAATTTAATGTAATCAAATTGCTAGACTTGGGGAGCAAATGAGGGGCAGTAAGGCATCAACAAATGAAATTTCCTTGTTATTGTTATTTCTCATGGATTGCTGCCAATTGCCAAAGATCTGATAGCCCCATAGTAATAACTGCTGGACTCTAACAAATCTCGACATCTATGTTAATAGGCTTGCAAGAAGGATGGACCGAGAGGGGATCACAATAATAATTGCCTTTTGCACTACAAGAAAAATACTCATATTTGGCGGTTTTTAGCTGTCAAATATATACATTTTTTATGGCTTCTCGACCGACACCAATGGCATCGCCAAATATAATCTATTTGGCGGCCGGTCAACCTACCAAATATGAACCTTAAATACTTGATGGTTTTTATCCGCCAAGTATGATTAGTTTAAAAAAATTAAAAAAAAATACTTGATTGTTTTTTGCTGCCAAGTATGATTTTTAAGAAATTAAAAAAAAAGTTTGAAATGATGACAAATTAACTATTTATAAAATATCAAAACAAACTCATAAACTAAGTAAACAATATAATTACAACTATTTTCAAAACAACAACATTCAACTTCGAAAACTCACAATAACCAATTAAGATAAAATTCCACATTTATCATACTCAACAAAATATTCTACGATTATATCACAACTCTAGAAAGAAGGTAATTTGGGGTATTTGACATATTTTCATAATCATGTTTAATTACATGTTAATCTACAGCACAAGACTAAACTTGTCTATCAATTTGATTCTAGAAAATTTTAGCAACCTTTGACCTTCTATAATAATGAAAATTGTGTAAGCACTGAAAAAGAAAGAAAACCAAAATATATTAAGCCATTTGGTCCAGGTGTGAAACAAAAAGTGATAGATGTTAGCAATATAGAAGTCTTAAGTAGAAAAGCTAACACTATGCATGAGATTTATTAGTAGTACTAACCTTTTGTCATTGACAATAGGATCAGTGATTCCAGTTTATACATGCAGCCTACAAAAAGAAAAATTAGAAAAAAAAAAAAAGGCTCAATGCAAGCTTTAGAAACGCTCAAGCATGTCAAATTTGAATAAATGAATATTATGTTAATTTGCTAGGGAACTTCTCGTAGAGCTTTTAAAGGGCTAGTGGAGCACCCACGACAAATTAATTAAATATCTACAAAAATGCTAATTCTGTATCAGTATTACACTAAATAAAAAATATAAATAATATTCTCTATTAATACATGACACACCTTCTCACTTTAACCTCAATTTCAATGTCTCTCATTTAAGAAAATTGTGTTGCATGATTTACATGGTAGGGTTAACTTGAGTAATTTTAAAATGCATATAGTGAAGTCGGTTATTGCAAACTCCATTCTCAACTGCTTCTCGAATAAATATAAAATAAGAATTATATAAAAATGCATAAAGTATGTACCTGATGGAACGAAGCCATTCAATGCATTATTTGCTGACAACCTATCATAGGGGAAGACCTTTAATAACTAAAGCCATTTGTTTTGCTGAATAATTCAATTGATTGAAACTTCTTGTATTATAACTAGTTTCAGTCATTTATTTAAACATAGAGAAAGTTATGCACTTTTCAATTATGAAATCATTATTATTGTAAACTAAAGAAGGCAAGCCACAATTTCTGACTCAAAAAACCAACCAAAAGAAATAACAAAATTTTAAAGAAAGTTTCTAAAGTATTTTTAAGAGCAAACTTCCTTATTATCATAGGGTGCACTGGCATGTTGATGTTATTCTTCTAGGTGTACCAGCAAGTTTTACGCTTTAGCGTTGAATAAAATTTGGTAATGCCATTATATTTAGGTCAACCAACTTGAGAATAAATAAATGATAAAATAAAAAAAATGTTGTTAACAACTTCCATATTGACAAAGACCAATGTATTAATTAACATTTATTAAATTGGGCATTGGCCATTTATCACTTACACATCTATTTAGATGTGTCTTTTTACTTACATTTATATGTTTTTATTAATTAAAATTTTTTTCACCAGCTACAAACTTGCAATAAGACTAATGAAAAAGTAGCTTTTTGGTTAGTTCTATTATTTATTTAAGAAATCTATTTTTTCTATAGTACATCCTGTTAAATCATTGCTTGTTGATCCACCTGGGAGGAGAGAAATTTTAGATACTATCCCAGAAGTTAGAGCACAATCTCATATTGCTAATAAGTGGTGAAACAATTATGAGAAATGAGAAATACGAAAGTGCTAATCCACCATTATTTTATGCTTGGATGCAGATTGCTTTTAAATGGATCAAAGAATTGTACAAATAACTACATATATGTGTATATAATCAAAGAAATGTAAGTATATAACTTAAAGAAATAAATTATTAAAGATGTAATTCAGATGCCTATTTGTTGTCTATCTACATTAGTGTTTGCATTGGTTCAAAAACTATTCATACAATAATTAGTGTTGAAAATGTACAAAAACAAGATTGTAAAAGTAATGCACATTAAATAAATTTAACATGCTAAAACATATGACGTCATGTGGTAACCATTGCCCCAATTTAAAACTAATTGCAGAGCATTTTGTTTACAATTTTAAAGTTCCATATTAATTAATCAATTAATTTTTCTTATGAAAGCCATAGAAACGCAAAGACAAGAGCTTGAGTAATATATTAGAGTGTGTTTGTGTTATACTTGTTTCACTTTAGAACTCTAAATAAATTATTAAAATGACTTGTTTCACTCTAGGACTCTAAATAAATTATTAAGAAGAAAAAAAGGATTTTTTATTAATATTTAATTAAATGTTACAACCTTACTCTTATTCCATTTCTCTGTTATTAGAGTTTATAAAATCTTAAAAAGACACAGTTTATATTTAATTTCTATATTAGACTTTACAAAACTTAAGATATCCTAGGAAGCAATTGCAAAATATCATATTTACAAAGTAAATAAAATAAAAGAGACTAATTTCATGTGAGCACACTAAAATTTGACTAACATATCATTAAAATAATTCCCAAATAAGAGAATATTGTAGTATAAAACCAAGACCAAATAATAAGCAATATCTATGAACTCGCTCACACATAGTTCAGCCATCATCATTGCCCAGTCCATATTTAACTTTCCAAACCATAAAAGAAAAGATTCAAAAAGTGAATCTATTATATATATCACTTGAATCCACCAGGTGGAAGTTATCCAGCATTGCCATAAGCATTTGTACAAGCACATGTGGCAGAAGAATCATATATTTTAAAACTAAAGCCAAATCAAGGCAATCCTGCGAAGACATTTGTTTATAAAGCCAAGCCAAAGCATTGCCATTTGCGTTTGAATCAACTAGGTGGAAGCATTTAGCATTGCCATATGCATTTGCAAATGAGAATGAAAAATTCAATATTTATTTACGATAAGTTCATAATCATATTAAAAATAGAATCTTTATTCAAGTTAGATATTACTTCAAGCAAATTGACAACTGGATTAAACAACTTTATATTTCTTTTCACGAACCATATGATTCTATTAGTTTAAACGTCGTATATTTTTATTGATAAAGCTATCCTTCATGAAACATTGAATGGGTAAAATTTTGTCCAAAGTAGAACTTAATAGCCACAAATTCCAACATCTAGAGTCAGCTAAGTCTAGGCTGCTATAAATTCAACATATCTCTAGCAAGTAATTTGAAGTAACCCCCATAATTGCTTGGAAAACTGGCATCACCTATAAAATATTTTGTTAGTATAGATAAAGATTGGGGACTAAGGAGGAGAAGTTCAAAACGTTAGTTAATGAAAACCGGCGTAGAATATTAACAAAAACATATCACCATGGACAAATAAAATCTACCTATCTTAAAGGAACCAAAACAAGATACACTAACAAGAGTGTCAACTAGAATCCATCAAATCATATAAACCAATAGGCTATAAACTACATTAACCTTCTTTTTTATATGTATCTTGAAAATAAAAGGCATAGTTAATGTATAATAGGCAACTACTCGGTGCATTGCCCAACCTAAGATGTCTTGAACATAGCCATAATAGTTAATTAAAAATCGGTCAAGCATGCTCAGCTTAACTTTTTCTGACAATTACACCAAAAAATTATAACCAGACAGATTAAAGATATATATATATATATATATATATATATATATATATATATATTTAATATAATAATATATTTCAGATATTTAAATTGTTAAGATAACTGTCTAACAAAAATTTAAAAAAAAAATGATGTACTGCCCTCCTACTTTCACCTGGATTTTTTCTAAGTTGAAAATCTAGTTATTGCAATCAAGAAAGCCACAAAACTATTCAAGTTTGATAGCAAATTGAGTGGAATATGCAAAAGAATATAATAATTAGTATCATTTGTTTTGTTTTCACAATGTGGCCGACAATAATTAGCAAGTAAATGATTAAAGAATTCATGAAATGCAAAGCTGATTTTGGGAAGCTCACTTTTCATGCCATGCAAACTCAAGAGAACAAATTTCGTCATTGGCCATGTGGGCGGCTCTCGTGGCTGTAACGAAACTAAACACCTTATTCAACAATAATTTTTTTTTTATTGTTTATTTCTCTTCAAATGCTTTTAAAATATAAATTTCAATCAAAAGAAGTTGCACTAGATTTCTACTAATGCTTATTAGATTTTATTATCTTCCCACTAGCATAGCACAAAGCAAATCATTGTCAGGACCACTCATTGGCCAGTTTCAATCAATTATAATTCACACACATTTCTCATCCAAACAAAATCAAGAAACGAATTTTGCTGGTGAGTAGGTGAGTACAAATTACAAGTCTACCCATCATTGAGATCATGAAATCACAGAGCCACATGAATTATCTAGAATACAAAACCACAAATCGAGTCCAAATGGAGGACTGCTTAACAAGATACTAGTGCAAGAGCAAGCGTAATTGAATTTGACATTTAAAAAAAAAATTTATATTTACTCAAACACAAAATTGTTTTGTTCTTGTTAAAGTAATTTGTACATTCACTCCGAAAGTAAAGTTAAAGAAGATGAGATGAGATAAAAGAAGGGTACCTATAACTATAACACAATGACCCAACCAGCAGGAACCTTGACTATAGAAGCTTCAACTGGAAAAAGAAAGGATTCTGGCATTTCCTCTAAAAAATTTTTTGCAGAAAGAGAAGGCTAAATCAATTGAAATACAAAATATGAGAAATAGTTTTTCTTTCGCACATTAGAATTTACAGCTTTACCCCGTGATTCCCGGAAGTCAAGTAACTTTGACATTCATCATTTGGTGAACACCACGTGATTACCTTTCTGCTCTCTAACATAACAACAAATCGCATCAAAAGTCTCCAAACACTAAATAAGATTCAGAAATGCGGATCGATTTGATTAAGAGAAAAAACTAAAAAATAGAGAATTAACCAATCAGACCTGAAACGATAAGAGCAGGTCCATAGCCACCTCTACAAAACTCCTTCCTTGAATCACCGCCATGTAACCGGACCCGAACTGGACATAAAATTTGTGATTTTTTTTTGTTATAATGCCAAATTTTGGGTTTTCAGTTTCAAATTAAGAAAAAAAAAAAAGCAAATTTAGAAATAAGCTTTGTATCTGTAATTCACTGTCGAGATTAAGAAAGGAAACACTTAACATTTCTAAAAAAAATAAACAAATAAAAAATCAAATAAAAAACCTAAAGTAAGAAACCCAGTCCTCGGCATTCGAAGTCGCCAGATCTGATCGACGATGAGGGAGAAATGAGATAATAGGGACTTAGAGGTGGATCGCCTGAGAGAAGAGTAGTAGAGCGTGGACACTGTTATGGACCGCTTCCGCCTTGGGCAACAACAATTTTTAACAAATGGGCCACAATATATGGAATAAGTACCCAACCTAAAATACTAGTCTATTAGGTGGAGGAACTCCTCCCATATATAAGCCCCATGACCTTCCCTTAACCAATCAATGTGGGACTCCCAATGAGGATTATCCAAATGGGGACCCCATGGGTACAACAATACCCCTCCTCAGACAAGGCCTTGGCAGGTGGAGGCGTCATCCTTGTCTGAACCAACGACAATCCTCCACAAAGACAAGGCCTCCCATCCTTGTCTGAACCAAGTGACTCTACATTGCTGTCTTGGGTTGGCTCGGATACCACTTGTTATGGATCGCTTCTGCCTTGCGTAACAACAATTTTCAATAAATGGGCAATAAAATATGGAATAAGTTTCAAGCCCAAAAGACTAGTGTATTAGGTGGAGGAACTCCTCCCATATATAAGCCCCATGACCTTCCCTTAACCAATCAATGTAGAACTCCCAATAAGGATTATCCAAATGGGGACCCCATGGGTATAACAGACACGAGTCTACGTGAAGCCATGTATAAGGGCTTCAAAGGACAGAGACCGAAAGAGAAGGAGACATGAGTGAGTTTGGCGCTTCAGAACTGAAGAGTAAAATGAGGTGAGCAAAGGGTGAGAGTGAAAGATTGAAGAGAAAGAGTTTGTAGAATAGTCCAAGCATTGAGTATCATCTGATTTGTTATGGTTTTATGCCTTTTTTTTTTTCTTTAGTTGTCCCTTGACACTACTTAAAAAAAAGTGATAAATATATGCTTGAAAAAAGACAAAAGGCGCCAAACAAGGTCAAAAGATAGGTTTGACTTCCAGAACAATGTTATATTTCTCACATTTTCAAAAAACCGACGAATAAAAAAATTTTAGAGTGACAAATATTTAAAAAATTCTTGTAGTGTTGGTTGGGTGAAAGCAAATGTGCAGGCATTTTTTGTTATTAGATTTGATGACAAATCGCAAACATTACAGCTCAAAACTTAACATCTTCGCATTTGTTGATGACGTCACAAGTAATGTTACAAATTGGAGCAACAACAAATTATATGTGACATCAAAAGCGAATCGATCAAATAATAGTCTATAAAAAAGGAACTACATAACTAAAAATCAAAGTCACAGAAAGTAAGTTAGTGCACTCATCAATGCAAGTGTTCAGAACAATCCAATTGTTGATGGAAGTTAATGAAAGAACAATTTGAATAAACCAGACTTATACTAAATGTGTTTGGGCACCGTTCACAATCAATAGAGAATAAATGGAAAAATATTATACTTCGGTGGTTTTGTGGATCTGAAATACAGCAAACACAACATAACATATGTGACATGACATTTGCGAGTGATTTAACATTACAAAATCGGCATCATAAGGTAGTAAGGTAATATAATAGATTAGCAACGAGCAACTACTGCTTCCCACTAATTGTAGTAGAAACAACATTATGTATTTTTAGCAAAGCCATATTCGAAGTTTCAAGCGTTGTTGAAACCATAGAATATATGGATTTGATTGTCTCTTCAAGGCCATGCAGCATATGTTTAATGTTTGCATTGGAACGGCCCTTAACAGCATACTGCATCTCGTCCTATGAAGTGAAATTGAAACCGAAACATTAGTGATTACTACGCCTGTGACAGAGAATGTATCCTGGCAAGTATGCCCTGTAAGCAAATGCACAAAGATTTATGAACAAATTAAACAGGAACTGTTAGTTTCTCCACTAATATCAATAAAATATGTGAAAAAAAAAATCACTCGAAACTAATCCAAAAGGTCTTTCATGACTACCAACCACATTGGGTTCATATAGAATAGCAAAAAAATGATCATGTACTGCAATAAGCCAATGCTGATTTGGATGCACGAGAAGGGTCTAAAATTGGAAAGTTTAACCAAAACATATAGTGCATAAATTGTTATCTCACTCCAACAAACCTAACGACAACTTAAAACAACAACCATATGTCAACAATAATATTCCAACTGTATGAAGAAGTTATAGGTCGAGTTCGATCATTAGTTTCAAACAGTTGGCAAATTATTGATGTATCTCTTATTAACACCAACCAGTAAGACTACCAGTAACAATGTTATCATCATACACATTCACAAACGTTAAATACAACTGCTATATAATGTTCAATAACTTAAAGTCACAGTCATTGAACGGAACATAGGAAAACTGGCTACAGGCCTCAAAGTAAATGATATATCAATCAACGAAAGCATAACATGTCCCGTCAATTTATAGAAACTAAATTCATTACTTAAACAAAGATGGGAGTAAATGTCATACCATAATCGTTTGTCGATGACATTCCTGATGCAACCAACGTAGACATCTTTGAATCTTGTGATCATCCCATGCCATTATTAGTGGAATTGATCTTTTTAAAAGTGCAAGATGCGTTAAAGCAGGAAGCAAATAGAATAGCTTCACCAAAAAATGAAAAAAAAATTCACTGTCAACAAAGCATTATGAAGCTGACAAATGCAAATTGTACAATGAAAAAATAATTATACTGATCCACAGATACTTGGAGAAATAATAGTAGACAACCATATATGTTTGAAGTTGCCAATCTTTTGTACTTCCATATGCTATCACAAAGGGTAATGAAACAGAACCGAGACTAATTCAATGAATTGATGGTTCTTACCTTTTTTACAACATGAAAATGTGAAGCCTTCACATGCATTGCTGATGTTGGACATAGCAACGTGCCCATAGCAAAAAGGAAAAAAGACCTAAGGAAGTCATCATCAGCTGTAGTTGACATTTCCACTATGTCTGCAAGAGAAGCAAGACATATGCCACTAGACGTACACTAGAACCTACTTTGTAAGTGTGTTATGTAAGATTCAGGACCTCACAAGCAAACAACAGAACCTCTGTAGGGTATGCCCATCATTTTTGTGAAACTTTCTTCTATGATATGTAAGTCAACACCATTGACAGCCAACATACATGTGACAAGATTCCAATCGTGCACTAGCTGCAGACATAAACAACGTCTCAATCTTCCCAGTTTGAATGAACAATAGTCCCTAAACCAATACGACTAACAGCCTCTTTCTGAATAGTTGTGAGAGCAGAAAGACATCGTACATAGCGCTGCGGACTACAAACTTTATGTATACTTCTTATATCGGTTGATTCCTCTTAAGCAACAATTTTGTTGATCTCATTGCACATGTTGTTCCATATGTCAAGGTCTACCACATCATCCATGGTAACTTGAGGGCAAGAGCCGCTGCTGTCATATTCTGGACAATGCAACATTTGCTAATGAGTAACCAGAAGCCATGACATCACAGGCATTTAATTTTACAATTCCATCGGATCTACGATAAAGCTACGTTATTGAATAATAAATTAAAAACAAGGAGCCCGAATGTATATTGTTGACCCAAGTATGGCTGCCCAAGAGGGGGGGTGAATTGGGCTTTTATTTATAAAGACAGATTTAGAATACTTTTCTTGAAAGATCAAAATTATTTAACTCTTTCTTTGAGAATAAAGGTGGAGAAGATGAAACTAGAATTTATCAAAGATGCAATCAAAAGAATAATAATAATGAACAATCACAAGTGCAAGTAAATGTAAAGAGAAAAAGGATAGAGAGAGTGCAAACTCAATTTACGTGGTTCGGCAAACCTTGCCTACGTCCACGGGCTCCTAGCTCCACGAGCTAAGCTTTCCACTAAGTTGTAGAAATCTTTACAACTTGCTTGATGAACAACCTCACCAAGACTTTTCTTCCAACTCTTGATAACACCACACCAAGAGTTCTTCTTGATGAACAACCTCACCAAGGCAACTTTCTTCAACCCTTGATAACACGACACCAAGAGTTCTTCTTGATGAACAACCTCACCAATGCAACTTCCTTCAAATCTTGATAACACCACACCAAGAGTTCTTCTTGATGAACAACCTCACCAAGGAAACTTCCTTCAACTCTTGATAACACCACACCAAGAGTTCTTCTTGATGAACAACCTCAGCAAGGCAACTTCCTTCAACTCTTGATAACACCACACCAAGAGTTCTCTTAAGGATAACTTTTATCCTTTACAAGAAGATCTATCTCTCACCACAATACAAGAACAAAGAAAATTTTTACAATAAAAGTACAACTCTCTTCAAAGAGTAGATAAAGAATATAAAAGCTCTCTAGACTTGATATTTCTCTTGTTTTTTGCTTGATAGATGCTTTCTCTCACTTCTTGTTGAATGCATAGGAGAAGGGCTCCTTTTATAGGCAAATGAGATGAACTTGATCAAGTGAAGACACCAACTTCAAGGTTTCTGCCCACCATAAAAACCGTAATCTTGTCTCCCATTTTTGTCAATGTTTCATTTGAAATTTGAAAATAAGCAAAACATAAAAAATCTGCATATTTGAATAAGCTTTCCAACGCATCAAGAACCAAGTCATTTGGATATCTGTAGCTCAAGATATGTCCAAAAGAGTATTCAGTGCTCATGTCAACTACTTCCATTTGTCTTTCAACTTGCATGATGATTTGGACAACCTTACACTTAAAATTTGAATTTCTTTAAAACACATGAAATATTATAAATTGAGTAATCTTTCTAAAGGCTTAAGAATCACGTCATTTGGACACCTATAGAGATATATATGATCAATTGGTTGAACATTGCTCATGTGTCACATTCCTTGAATCAAACCTTATTCTTAAACTTTGGTGCCTTTAACATGTAGTCTTCCCCTTAGCTTCAACACTTCATTTTAATAAGCCACTTCTTGATTTTATAATTATTTCAATGATCTTACTCTTGCACATAAATAAACATGTTAGTAAATCTCAATTAATCAATGTGTATTGTTATCATCAAAATTATCATGTAGCCTTAGGGCTAACATATATAACCTATCTGCACAACATTGTGTACGACGAGTAGCAGCTTAAATTCTAGCTGACCTTCGTGCTATCTGGTATTCCATATCTCTTACACTTTTTAGTGAGCAAGACGACGTCTCCCCATCTGCAATTAGATGAAAACAACTTATGACCTTCTTAGTTCTTGAGCAATATATTAATATTGTACATCAACCAATGCTTAAGTGTTATAATAACCCCACCAAAACCATGTGCATCATGTAATTAATTGTAATAAAATAGGCAGATGTGCAATCATAAGCATACACACTACATCGAAAATAGCAAATTACGAGTCTATTATTCATATATGGAAGTATGCAAGATATTTTATATGTTGCTATACAACATTTATATCCATTGACTGCTATAGTATGTCAACCAAGTTACATTGCTCACACGAGTATAGATAATGCAGAACACACTGACAATGTTCCTTTACAAAGGAAAGAGCACAAACAAATGCTTCAAACGAAGATAAGCAACCCAACACCCACGCAAAGGAAACGCCATTGTCAAAGACAGAGTATTGCAATTTCATTTCCGCAGCAGCCATGTAACAGTAAAACAGTGTTATCAAAATTCCATGTTGTACATTATGCACACATATAACTATTGTATTCTATGTAGAACTAAACCACAAAAAAAAAATGCCATAGTAAAAAACATGTTCAAAGCTTCATACTTTTAAAACATTTAGAAACATACACTTAAACCAATATCATTGTCAGCTTCTTTATAAACATAAACATAATGTCTGTGTTTATGTGCAAGTATGTGTCTGTTGCATAAAGGTAACCAAATTGGGCATATTGTTAAACCTTTTCCTCCATCTCCTTGTTCTTATTTGAGGTTTATACAAATACAATTCGATGTTGTATCCTTCCCTATTTAAAACAATCACGACTTTTTGCCCCTAACACACAACAGTTTGAACATTATCCGTGAAATACACCATGAATCAACAAACATATTCATATGCATTGATGCAGCTGCAACGAAACTACCAAGAAAAAAACCCTAATTAAATTTTAAAATTTCTGTAAACTAAGATTTTGCATGCATGCCCTACCCTCTTAATATGAATTGACCGCCCCCTCATCATGCTATGTTTTGTAATTAATTGCATATAGAACTCATTAAAGGAATCACCTAACCAACAAATAACATATTCTTACCAAAAAGTTCCACACATTTTGATGACCCTCTGTCGTTGACGAATAGTGATTCAGAACATAGGTGATGCAACTAATCGATACCCACGACCACCTCTTAAGTGCCCCAACCTACCGTAAAAAAGATATTGCACCATACAAACCCAATTGCTCATAACAAAAACAAGAAACCCACTACATCAAAACCAACACTAGGATATTGAACCGCTAAGGTAACCAACCGCACTGGAGAACCAACAAGTTCGTATAAAAAGATAGGGGATTTCTGATAACAACCATAAAGACTGATTCTAATAGGCTATGCAATAGTCGCCTAATTTTAGGGCCAACATGGTCTTTGTAACTCACAAGCTTTGTAGCAAAAAAAGTTTACACCCCATCAAGTAAGATAGAAACCGTAAATGATAAAGGGCAAGGTTGGAAATCTTACATGAATGATGCATCCTACCGGGATAACAGGTTACAAGTAAAACTTTGAAATATTGGCCAAGTTAAGGACAACCGTAGGATTTGATAAAAATGACCTTATAATCTCATGGCCAAGGTCTTGTAATTGGTTGTGACTGCATGGTCACAGTTGTAGATCAAGTGGAATTGTTTAATAGCACTTTGAGTAGTTGGAACTATGGCACTGGACTCGATAATATTGACTCAGAACACGTATTTTTAGGATACAGGTGTAGATCTAGGAATATTTGCTCGGCTAGGCTAAATTTCATTAGGAGAATATCGACAACGTAAGAAAAATTTATTAATAAAAATTTAAAATTATAAACCTAGATTGGGGGACATAATGAATCATGCCCCCCAAAATACATACTCAACGTAGATAAAAGCAAAGTTAAAACGACAATATTATAACAAAAACAAATATGCAATACAAATACAATAATCATAAACTACTAAGGCTGTGCCCTAAGATGTTTTATCGAAAAAAAATACATAAATTATCTCATCTAAATCAATATGAGCAATAAATTCCATTTTGAATGGCCATTCAATCTTGTTTTAGTATAGTACTTAACAATTCGTACATAACTCATAAAATCTTTAATTACTTTAGTTATTTTAATTTCTAGATTATTATTCTTACTATTACTTTAATTATTATTGATTAATTGCAGTAAAATATTATTTCTAAATTGTCTAACAAAAGCTATAATATTTTAGTCTATATCATAATTTCTTTGAATTTTTTTTTTGTTGATTATCTAATTAAACTTGTAATATTCTATTTCTTACATAATTATAAGCTATATAAATAACTAATTAATGAAACAAAACATTAATACTAAATCCTAAAACCCACAAATTAAATCTGCAACAGAGTTATACTTCAAGTTGAATATTTGAAAAAGATTTATCCTCTAATATTTTACACAACTTACAGCATAACAATTAATTCAACTAAGTCCATTAAATAACATGTTAAAAATTATAAATTAATTTCAAATTAATTAGCTTGAAAAGTAAGAGCCAAGAGGTAACCCTTGAATGACAAATTCTTTAGTTTCATTGCTAAAAGATAATTAAATTGAAAAATGGAGAGTTGAGAGATAAAAAGTGAAGACAAAAATGAAGTTGGCTGTTATGATGAAACCCATTGAAGCTTGAGGAGGAGTAAACAATTTATTAAAGCACTTCTTAGAATAGTATAATATATATTATATTACTTATCTCATAGGGCATTTTTATAAAGTTTCAAAAATCAAGCTGGGTTACAACCAGGGCTAGCCCTCCGATACATCCGCCTCTGTTTTATGATCATTGAACTTTAAAGCTTCTCTCTTTCATGTTTGATAAAGATTAAGATTCATCCACAAGATTTTATCCAGTTTTGTGTTGAGGATTTAAATTTCAATAAAAGTGGACTTTTGCAATGTGAAAAAGCGTTGAGTGTGAAATAAGAAACTTCTTGGTAGGTCGAAATGGAGTTGAGGAGAACTATGAAGTGAAATTCTTTTAACTTGAATATGATCATTTTATCTTTTTTTATTTAATTTTTTATTTTTATTTTTATACGTTCATTAAGTAGTGGTTACTTTCAGTGTCGATATTTGATATTTTCTTTAGCATTACCCACGTGTTTACGTTCATTAAGCAGTTTCCTTGTTCTTGAGTTCTCCACTTAGTGACGTTAAAGTTGAATGGAAAGATCACGACTTGACCATAACAACCCGGAAACTGTCCATGGAACGATCAACATTACCTGCTGTGATATGGAGCAGCGCTTGTTGAACATCAATTCCTTATATTTTACTTCGTATTTTGCATTTCCCTTCGACTTCTTAAAAAATTGAAAGACTTTCGCTTGGATCTCTGGAAAGCTTTTTCCTATATATCCTAGTATTACTATTACAAGCATCCAGTTCAATTATTATGCTTCAGACTCAGCGGAGTTCATGCTTGTGAAATTACTTTGAAAACTCTCTCTAAGCCCCTCTAAAACCCTCTCTAAAGCTCTCTTCAAATAAAGTAAATTAAAAAATATATATTGTACAAACATATAATACATAATATCAAAAATATCCTTCACATCTTTCTCTTTGATTAGACTTATAACTCTAATTATAGAAACGTTCCGATTCTATTTCTATTATGAATAAAATTAAAAACAGGGGCTTAGACAGAGATCAGACGGGGAACAAATAACAACACTCTAAAATAACATGATAAGTAATTCTGTTTAGACATCATAGTAATATCTTAAGGGGTCCAACAGTGCTATTAAGCTTGTTCTTTGACACTCGATCCCTCTTAACCCAGCACCCAAATACAGACAAACAAACAAATATTCAAATGATGGCCAGGGTGTAACTGGTTGTGTCACAGGTGTGGATCAAGTGGTATTGTTCCATGGCATTTCGAGCGGCTGGGACTACGGAACGGGACCCAATTACGTTGACCCGGATCATGCAGTCTTGGGATATGACTTAACTTTAAGGTTCTCTCTTTTACTTTGGAGTTTGGATAACGTTAAAGATTCATCCACAAGATTTTATCCAATTTCATGTTGAGTATTTAAATTCCAAAAAAAGTGGACTTTTGCAAGGTGGAGAAGTGTGGCGTTTGGAATCAGAAACTTCTTGGTGGATGGAATGAATTTGAAAAAGGAGCTCTCATATGTCCACAGATTCATGAAGTCAAATTCTTTTAATTAGAGTATGATTATTCCATCTGATATTTTTGTTTAATTATTTTATTTATATATTTTTGTTTTTTTATATCACATCAATTGGTATATGCGTCAATTTCTAATTAACGGTAGGAATACAATTTTCCAAAGAGAAAAACCCCAGTCAATTTTCCGTATTCAATCAACAAATTAGCCATATGTTTTACATTAATTAAGCATTGTGTTCCGTGTTCATGAGTTTCCTTGTAGTCACGTTAAAGTTGCAATGGCAAGATCATGACTTGACTGTAACAACTCTCAACTAACTGCCCCTGCATGGAACGATCAACATCAATTCTTTATCTTTCACTTCCTATTTTGCTTTACTTCTTAAATAATTAAAAGACTTTTGCTTGAATCTCTGGAAAATTTTTTTCCTAATATCATAATATTACTGTATACAAGCATTCAGTTCAATTAATTATATATATGCTTCGGAATGAGCCGAGTTTATGCTTGTGAAATGACTTTAGCTGCCCACTTATCTGATAATAATTCTTCAAGGAAATGAAAATTTTGCTCTAACATCACGGAATGGAACTAATTTTCAAATAGTTATGCAACTACCATGAAATATATACTTCTTTTAACATGGTTTTGCATGTGCATGTCCGTGAAAGCTCAAGAGAACGGACAGTGAAACTTTAGTTGAGATGAAGACAAAACTAGATCTATTTTTTTATTTTAATTACCGAGTGGCAAGAAATGTAAGGTTTTCTCAAACTTATTAACTACATCACACGGCCGCCAATTCGATCATGACAACTCATCACGAAACTAAATCCTTTTGGAAAACTTTGCTGGTTTTAGAAATAAAATAAAATTTAATATTATCCAAATAATATACTAGAAGCTGTATTTTTCATTTTTTATTTTTTTTGGATTTATTTTTAGAATTAGCTCCAAAAGTATGCCTTTTTCTTAAAGTTTCTATACTTTATAACTTCTTATTGTTATATCATAATATTATTTCAATAATATTTTTTATTGACCATCTTTTCATGAAATTTCTTCTATGTATTATTGACAAATTTTAATAATTTTAATGGATGTTCTAAACGGTTTTAAAGAGTTTATGAGGATTTGCAGAATTAAATTAAAAAAAATTCTAACAAATTTAAGAACTAAAAGAATTTTTTTTTGTACATTATGTTGATAATATAAAGCAGCTATCATTATTTTTCAATTAATTCAAAATGTTATTTATTGCGTTGGCTAACCTTCAGTCTAAAGTTATAGAAAGTGTACTCGTATAAGACGGTTCAATTTATAAAAGTAAGAGACAAGATCTATCTTAAATTTTGCGAATAAGCCTGCATGCTTTGCATTTGTTATTGGAAAAAAAAAATCCTAATTGTCATTTTGGTTTCAATTTAATGGTGCAGATTGAAATACAGTTTTTCACGTGCTCAGCTTTAATTATATATTAAAATTTTTTCAAATTAAAGTTATATACAACATATTTAATTTGGGCACTACAAAATGTGCTTATATGTAAAAATTTTTGTGAATCAAAATATCAAGGAATAAGTAATGTACCCAGAAGGAGCCAATCCATAAATTAGTTATATGTGCATTGCAAATTAAGAAAATTATATGAATAATTCAAGTATGTAGTGTTCGAAGTTACTGTTCACTTTCGAAAATCATTGTTCATAACGAAAAATCACCATTCATAACGAAAAATCACTGTTTACACATGAAAATCAGACTTATAGGCTGCTACGAAAATATCAATTGACTCCTTGAATTTTTGAAAGTTCCTCAAGTCCCTCACTTTTCAAAAGTTGCAATTGCAATTTAGTTCTAATGGCTTGCCGGAAACATCCACCTAGATCAACTCGTTAGGAGTTGAGTTTTTCAAGAGGAGGAGAATTGATGTAGGATAGGAATATTTCAATTTAGGTTTATTTAAGTTATTTTTGTCATATATTTATTTAAGGATTTAATTAAATTGGGATTTTAATATCTATAGACTTTGACTCAATTAGGGATTTTAATTTCTCCTAATTTGACTCAAATTTTAATATATTTCAGCTAGTATAAATTAAGTGTCTAAGTTATTTGAATTCTTAGGCCTATTATGAATTGATTATTGAAAATAAAGAATTGTTTTTTCCTAACAATTGTTTGGTTTCTTGTTGAGAAATTGGTGATTGAATGTTGAGTGACAGAGTGAGTAATTGATGATTTGTGCGAGTGTGTTTTGGATTTAATTTTTTTTTTTTTTGGGTTACGGATTCCCAATCATAAAGTGTATGTACAATAGCTTTTAAGACTTAAAACTATAGCTTTTAATAAACTTCTGACTTGCTAAGTAAAATGTTACGGTAAAGTTATTTTCTTTGAAAATGTTACTTTCTTTTGTCTCATTTTTCCATATATAATTATGACTTACGACTTCATGACATAATTCTTGTAGAAAAATGTCATAAGTATGTTTTAGAAAAATGTGTTCCACGTAAAAATGTGTCTCGTAGCTGGAGAGGTATCTAGCCCTTTTTATTATAAATAAATGCCCTATCTACTGTTGGAGGAGGCGAGTGAAACTTCGTGCATATGTTAGTCTTTCAACTTTTTCTCCTTCTATCAAAACCTAACTCTTTGCTACGGTTTCAGTATTATTTTGAAGCTATTCTTTGAGTCATAAGAGTTACTTTGTTCATCATGCACTAGTGACAGAAGAGCTTAAAATTGCATAATTATTAGGAAATATTTTGGTTCCAATTCTATTTCCATTATGAATATTTTTCAGAGATTGGTGAATAGATGTATTTATTGATTCAACTGAAATAATTTCTGATATAATTTTATTATAATTAATCTTTTAATAACTTGTCAACTTCAAATGAAATCCATCTTAAAAATTCAATAAATTCCTCAATTTCCCTGCACTGTGCGACATGCTTTTGCGCTTTCTCAACAACCACTGGTTGACTGTAAATATCCATTCATAGTACAAGCTAGGTTGAAAGGCCTACAGATCTATGTTTCATTTCCGTTTGTAGAAAAACTTCAATATTTTTAACTAAATCTTCAATAGTTTTCAAAACAGAAAAGACCAATGAGAAAAAATGACAATTCCAATCTTCCTTTCCACTCACAACCACCCAATTGCGTCAAGGGATTAAGAACATTATTCGAGCCTGGAGCAATTCTTCCCATGGCAATAAAAATCCATCAATGTTCTCAGGAGTTTTTGACAATTTAAATCTGAGATATATTTCAAAATTTAATAAAATTTAAAAGAGGGGCTTAGAAAGAGATCAGATGGTGCACAAATAACAATACTCTAAAATAACATTATAAGTAATTATGTTTGGACGTCATAGTAATATCTTAAGGGGTCCAAAACTATGGTATTAAGCTTGTTCTTTGACACTCCCTCTTAAACCCACACCCAAGTACATACAAACTAACAAATTTTTAATTGTGACTATCGTAATGATGGCCAGGGTGTAATTGGTTGTGTCGCAGGTGTAGATCAAGTGGAATTGTTCCATGGCATTTTGAGCGGCTGGGAGTATGGAACGGGACCCAATTATATTGACTTGGATGACGTAGTCTTGGGGTATGACTTAACTTCAAGGTTCTCCCTTTCACGTTGGATAATGTTTAAGATTCATACACAAGATTTTATCCAATTTTAGGTTGAGGACTTAAATTCCAAAAAAAGTGAACTTTTACAATCTGAAAAAGTGTGGAATAAGGAACTTCTTGGTGGATGGAATGTAGTTGGAAGAGGAACTCTCTGCCAGAGATTCATGAAGTCAAATTCTTTTACTTAGAATATGATTATTATATCTGATATTTTTATTTAATTATTTTATTTATATTTGTTTATTATTTTAAATCACATCAGTCGGTATACGTGTCAATTTCTAATTAACGGTAGGAATACAATTTTCCAAAGAGAAAAACCCCAGTCAATTTTTCATATTCGATCTTTTCTTTAGAAGTACCCATATGTTTCACCTTGATTAAGCATTGTGCTCCTTGTTCTTGAGTTTCCATATAGTCACGTC
The DNA here is from genome assembly GCA_013180625.2 of Boswellia sacra. Taxonomy (NCBI): domain Eukaryota; kingdom Viridiplantae; phylum Streptophyta; class Magnoliopsida; order Sapindales; family Burseraceae; genus Boswellia; species Boswellia sacra. Next base: position 46,431 of record SNVD02012281.1, on the reverse strand, counting down.
AAAGTTGCAATGGGAAGATCATGACTGGACTATAACAACACTCAACTAGCTGTCCATGGGAAGATCAACATCAATTCGTTATCTTCAGTTCCTATTTTGCTTTTACTTCTCAAATAATTAAAACACTTTTGCTTGAATCTCCAGAAAATTTTTCCTATACATCATAATATTACTATATACAAGCATTCAGTTTAATTATATTATATATATTCTTCAGACTGAGCCGAGTTTATGCTTGTGAAATGACTTTAGTTGCCCACTTATCTGATAACATCATGGAATGAAGCAAATCTTCAAATAGTTTTCCAGCTACCATGAAATATATACTTCTTGCAATATGATTTTACACGTAAATGTCCGCGAACGCTCGAGAGAACGGACAGCGAAACTCGGTTGAGATAAAGACGAAACTAGTTCTATCTTTTTAAATTGAATTACCGAGTGGGAAGAAATGTAAGGTGTTCTCAAACTTATTAACTACATCACTCTTCCGCCAAATGGATCATGACAGCTCATCACGAAACTAAATCCTTTTGTAAAAATTTGCTGGTTTTAGAAATTAAAAAAAAAAAATTGACCATTTAATTTGATATTATCCAAATAATATAGTATAAGCAGTATTTTTCATTTAATATTTTTTTATTTATTTTTCACGTTCTCAGCTTTAATTATATATTAAAATTCTTTCAAAATTAAAGTTATATATAACATACTTAATTTAGGCAGTACTAAAATATGTGCTTGTGTATGAAAATTTTTGTGAATCCAAATATCAAGGAACAAGTAACGTACCCAGAAGGAGCCAATCGAGAAATTAATTATACGTGGCTTGCAAATTAAGAAAATTTTATGTATAATTCAAATATCTAGTGTTGGCGGTAGCTTTAACATGTACCCAGAAGGACCCAATCAACAGCCCACCAAGAAAGATCGATGTATCTCAAACAATTTTTAGATATGCATGCAAGTCCCTAAAAGACAAGCAAGAAAAATCACTACAACTAAGCTACTAGCTAGATTTTTGAGTGTTAATGAACTTTGGTTTTAGTTTTGTTGTGTTAATTAATTAATCCACTTTCGTACCAATGTACTAGACGAAACCATTGACTTTAAATTTGATGAATATGAAGAAACTAAATAATATTTCTTCAGTTGGTTATAAAGCTTTCGTTTGGTTCATTTTATTTGTGGACGTAAAGCTTATAGCTAGAATGAAGTAGACTGTTGTTGATTGCTTTGTACTTTGCGGTAAATTTTGCAAGTGCTTTCATAGTAATGTAGTAATAAAAATTAATTCAGTATAAGGCAAATAAATGAGAAAATTCAAAATAGTACGACATTGACTGGAGATAATTTAAATTTCCTTCAACTATCATTCATAGGTGATTCTTGAGCTGGAAGCAATTTTTTTATAAAACCAAGATTGAAATGTAAAAATAAAGTGTTCAAAATTATAAATTTGTAATATGTGAGAAAGCAAAAGTGAAAACAATATCAATGACGATATATGTGTAAAAATACTAATAGAAAAAAATTTTATCCGCATATTGAAATAATAACTAACTAACTAACTAACTAACTAACTATATATATATATATATATATATATATATATATATATATATCAATTAGATTTATATATTCAGACTTATTCATACTTTAGTTTAATCAATTTAGATTTTGATTAAAAAAAAGTCCCAAGAGTTTTGTAATGAAAAATTTGGAAAATCCATCAAATAGAGAGAAATTTATAAAGTTGAAATTAATTGCAAAGAATATATATTCTAATCAACCATGTTTTTTTAGATAAGAAAGTGAATTATTATCAGACTAATCTTGTCGTTATGAATGCTTGGAAAAGAAGAAAGTGCTTGTCAATGCCAAGCAATCGGAACAAACTTGTTTGCAGATGGTAATTAGAACATGAATGATAGATCATTCGGTGGTTGTATGGGGTGGTGCTTTTTTTGTAGTGTTACTAATAAATCATGAATCTTATTATTACATGTCAAGTAACCTGAACACATAAGTTGTGTAAAACAAAATTTAAGAAATCACTTGACCGATAGGCTATATTGGTACACATTGAAAATATTATCGATCCAAATTTTATTTATACAAACATTAAATATTTCATTTAAAATAGCCGCAGTATTAATATCGAGTCTCTAATAATATGATATTGATGATGGATCAGCTACAAATATCTCAAGTTCTCAACTGAGCAACCAACATGGTGATATAAACGAATTATTAGCAATTATTTCTTACACAATACATAAATTTTATTGATAGAAGGTGAAATAAGTATGTATTTAAAAGATAGAAATCCGGACCCCATCAGGAACCGATTATAAGAAAAAAGAAAAACATAAGAGGTCAATCTCTTATTTTTGAAAACACACATAGTTGGGATATTCCTTTGTCTCCATAGTAATAGACACACAAAACAAAGCTAAAGCACTCTTTGACGGAATAAACTTGAACGGATTCATTTCTTGGGCTCCATGACCACGTAATGACCAGCTGGAACCTTAACCACAGGATGTGAGCCTCCACCTTCACCAACTTGGTATACACCAGGTCTGGAAAAATCAAATATCATTTTTTTTTTCCTTCTGGAGTCACCTTACCGGATTCAGACACTTCGAAATGGCCAGGTGGAACTGGAACAGGGTCAGCATGACTATGACCGATATTGTAACGACCAGGTGAAACAACTCGATACTCCTGCTTCTTATAAGTTTTAGTAGACATCGTAGCCAAGATGTGACCCATGATTTTTTGTAAACCTTGAAGAATTCCAATCTAGGGTTTATATCTTCAATCTGTTAGATGGAGCTATACATTTATATAGGGAAGGATCAAGTACGGTGTCATTTTATTTTCTTTTTCTTTTTTCTTTCATTATAAAAAAAAAAAGAAAAAAAATTTCTTGACGTAGTATTCTGGTCTGTTGGCTTATAAGAAACATATTTATTAAGAATTTTACTTAATTTTTCCTTCTGGCGTTATAAGACTTTACGTCACGTAGTATAAATGCATGCAAGCTAAACCGAAGTCCTAAACTCTGTATAAGTGTCTACTAAGGAAACTCTTTTTTTCTATTTTTCCTACTAAAAAAAAAATCCTATACATGCAATTTGAAATTGAGGCTAAAGTTCTTGGAAAATACCAAAAGTTTTTTAATAATTAATCTTCATTGAAAGAAAAATTTAACTTAGTCCAGTCAGAAAATATTTTCCAGTTCCGCCCTGTGTGTACAATATATAGATACATTGAATCTAAATCGAAGTTCAAGTTCTTCCGAATTTCATTGTAGCTACTGCGAATCTTTTTGTACTTTTCCTATTAGAGTGCTTACAATATCATTTGTATATCTATCTAATAGAACCGTGCTTAAGAGGAACAATTCTAGTATGAGTTAATAACCTCACACTATAAATATATAGGCTTGCCAAAAATATAGAAAAATTGGTTCACAAAAAAAAAATTATATGAAATATTACTAAAAGAAAATAAAATTATTCTTCAGCAAATCTGAAAAATAATATAATATCTATACAAATAATAAGTAACAACAATCACATTTAGAAAAATTATTAATTTTATTTTATGTGATATAATTTATATATTAATATTTTGTATACGAACATGTCCTATAAATTAATCTTTTTAAGGACTTAAGTTATTATTGATTATAAATGTAAAATAATTGATAATATTTAGTTTATGTTGACTCATTTGAAAATATTAATAGATTTTGCTGCAAAGGTTTGCCAACTTTCTTTAACCCATCTTGAAATAAGATTATAATTGCGTCGCTGGAGGTTTATAAAAAATATATTTGAAATCGTTTTCAGCACAATGTCAAAGGTGAAAAATTAACATTGAGAACTCATGCAACGCGGGTCTGTGTACATGCAACCTAAATTGAAGTTTAAGTTTTTTGAAAGTTCATTGTAGCTACTAGGAAAGTCTTTTTGTACTTTCTCTATTAGAAAACTTACCATATCATTCGTATATCTATCTTATAAAACTGTGTTTCAAGAGGAGTAATTTTAGTATGGCTTACAAACTTAAATTAATAAAAGAGTGATGTTATTTAAGCCCCAATATTAAACTAAAGAGGCCCCATCTTCATTTTGAATAAGGATAAACGTGTAAAATATAAAAAGTTCCTTGAAGCCTTTCCTTTACTACCCACGGCATGCGGCATATTTTACATCTCCTCTCTTCCTTTAATAATCGTTGCGATCCTAGATATTATTCAAATAACGCTTCTCCTTTCTTTATCAATCACATTCACTTGTTTTAAGCAATCTCATCATCAACTTCTAAATTTAAGTAGGCATAAAATGAGTTTGAAGTGATATTTCGCCATTTGTTTGGTCAAACAAAACCAATTAGTACTAAGAGATGGTTATTTTTTGTAGAGTAATTCAACATAACAGAGCATATGTCTCTCTAAGATAATTTTATAATTCAAAAGCGAAGTTTAGTCCATTGATCATTATTGTTATTATTAATGATTTCAAAGACTGCAGTTCTCTATTTACGCCTCAAGAAGTAGGAATTAATTGGGCGGAAGACTAGTTTGAAAATGAATGAGAGTTTGAATGTGCAAAGAATGATGTTTTCTATCCAACAATTCAAGCTTACCTACAATGAGATTAGTTTGAAAGTGCAGAGTTCTCTTCCGATTTAGTAGTCAATTGCTTATTTACCTCGGTATCAAGAAGTCATAAGGAAGTTAATTAATTGGGCGATTTCCCTGTAGTTTAAAAACGTTTTATTTTTTTATTTTAATTTGGAAAATTAATTTAATTAAATATTTCTCAAACTTTGATCAATTTAAATATCTTTTCAAGGAAAATTACATAGAGGTTTATGAAAATTTTTGAAATCGTTTTCAGCACTATGTCAATGGAGAAAAACTAACGTTGAGACCTCATGCAACACGGGACTGTGCATATAGTACATATATACTTGCAACCAAAATTGAAGTTCAAGTTTTTCGAAAGTTCATTGTAGCTACTAGGAAATTAAAGTCTATTTGTACTTTTCCTATTAGAAAACTTACCACATATACCATTTATATATCTATCTAATAAAACAGTGTTTGAAGAGGAGAAATTTTAGTATAACTTATGAAATTTAGGTTAACGAGAAGAGCGATGCTATTTGGGCCCCACTATTAAGCTAAAGAGGCCTCATCTTGATTTTGAATAATGATAAAAGTGTGAAATAGACAAAATTCTTTGAAGCCTTTTCTTTACCTACGGACTAGAATAACTAGTTTCGTTCATGGTGGATCGCCTTGCCCTCCACGCCTGGTTCATGGTGGAACACTATGCATGCAAATACGGCCACCTTCACCTACAGTGAGTATACACCTCGTACATGGTTTCCTTCAGCTAATCCACCTACAAAGTAACGTGCAAGTGGAATAATTAATTTTATAAACGGTCCGATGACACTTCGTGGAAGCTATCTTGAAGATGTCCAATCTAGGGGGTATATATTTTATTGCTTAGATGGAGCTATAAATCGGATACTAGACAATCAAGCACTGTAAAATTTTATTTTATTTTATTCATTTTCTCCTTAAAAAAAATTGCTTAATTGACGTATTATTCCCACCTATTGACTGATAAACAATATATTTATTTAGAATTATTCACTGATCTTTTTGCTTCGTTCATAAGATTTGGTATAGGCACTACATATACATGCAATCTCAATTGAAGTCCAAGTTCTTCGAAAGTTCTAGCAGCCCCCAGGAAACTCTTTTTGTATTTTTACTATTAGAAAACTTACCATATCATTCAGATATCTATATCATAAAATAATGTTTTAAGATAAGTAATTCTAGAATAGGTTACCAATGTGATGACTTTGATTTTGAGAATAAAATTTCCGCGGATCGATAAAGAGGAAATTGGAAAGAAATTATACTTTGTATTAAAAGAATATATTTGCATGCAATCTTAATTGATGTTCAAGTTCTTTTACAGTTCATAGTAGCTACTAGAAAACTGTTTTTTGTATTTTTCCTATTAGAAAACTTACCATATTCTTCACATATCTATCTAATGTAACCCAAAAGATTAATACAATGGGTGAGTGACTAACTTCTATATAACCCAAGACCTTCTCTTACAATTATTTAATTTAGAACATTCAACAATACCTCTCTCAAATGAGACCCATTGTATGAGCCATGGTCCTTAGATTGAAAGTTCGATAGTTTGGCTGATACCAATTGTTATGGAATATATTGTCAAACACAAGATTATATAATAGGCTCAAAATAATCATCAAACAAAAGAACAAAGTAGAGAGAAAAAGAGGAATACAAGAGAAGAGACACGAGTTACGTAGTCCAATAATATGCCTATATGCATGGGGCCAACAATAAAACAATGTATCAAGATTAAGTAATTCTAAAATGGGTTATCATTTCATAATTATAATGTGATGACTTTGATCTTGAGAATAAAATTTTTGCACATTGACGCAAGAGGAAATATGGGAAAAAAAATTATCAATGGAGAAAAATTAAGGTTTATAACTGATGCAAGACAGGACTTTGTATTTAAAAATATATCTACTTGCAATTTGACATATTGATGTTCAAGCTCTTTGAAAAGTGCATAGTTGCTATTAAGAAACTCTTTTTCTTTACTTTTCTATTAGAAAATTTACCATATAATCCATCTATCCATCTAATAAAATTGTGTTTCAACTGAAAGTAATTCTCGTATGAGTCATTAAACACACGCTAATATAAATATAAATTGGATTGCTAATGATAATCTGATGACTTTGATTGTGAGAATCAAATTTCAATGAACAGTAAAATTGCCTGGAATGAGGTTTCTTTCTTCATGTTTTAAACTAAGAATTGATGCATCTTAGGTTATTTTCACAATTACAGTTGCTAAAAGTAAAATACATTACTTTCATTAATTAAATTTTTCCTCAAATGGAAAAAGACCAAGCAATAACCTTCAAACGAACTAGCTACTTGCTTGTTTACGACAGTACAAAGAAGTCACGAGGAGGTTAATTAATTGGATGCATATGCTTTCCCGCAAGCTCACATGAGGTTTGTTCTGTAGAGTTGTTTATAGTAACGTTTTTGCTTATTCTTAAAATTTATACTTAAATTCGAAAATTAGTGCACTATTTATTATTAAAATTTGTAAAAATAAATTAAAATAGTTTTAATATTTTCATTTTAAGTGTTAAATGAGATGGATTTAAATTGATTCAGGTTTGAGATATATTTAATACTTTGCAACAAACAAAGTATTAATTATTCTAGGTAGGCTTTTGTTGTCAAATTTGCATGATTTGCAGAAGTATTCAATTCGTGATCTTAATAAAATTATGATGAAACAATATGAGCAAGAAAAAACAAACATGAAAATAAACAAGACAAGTGACACTAGATTTATATTGCTTTGACTAATCAAACCTATATCTACTTTGGAGATCTTAGTAGTAGTTTTATTCCAATAAACAATAAATTAAGAAGACTTCCAATAATAGGAGTAGCAATTATAAGGATTTCAAATCTTACAGCTTTCTCACACATATAACCCAAGGTAATCACTAATCTATAATATATGCTTCCAAAGAAAACTAACCGAGAAGAAATTCTAAGAGCACCAGATCTTTCTCACTATCAACAATTCCAAATCGTAGATTTCCAAGATCACTCCCTCCATGTTACATGTGCTTGTAGTCTTTCAAGGTGTCTAAAATATTTTCTTTCGTCTTTCTCTCTTCTACCACTCTCGTATTATTTCATAGTATTTTTCCGCTCATATGAGCAAGGCTTTACACAGGCCTTTAAGTTTCTTTCCTAGTCTAACAATAATTCCTGGACTAGAAGTATAATAAAAACTTTTCCTATTTTAGTTCCTTGTCAAACTATAAGTATCCAAGATTATCCTATTAAAACAAATTATAATCGAACCTAACCTCCTAGTTTGATGCAAATTCCTATTTGTTTTAATTCTAATCTAGAAACAAATCCTAAATTGCCTAATATTCTAATAAGCCAAAACCACAAAATAACAATCTCTACATTAGTTTTGTCTTAAACCATGTTGATTTATTGTTGAAGAAGGACTAATTCTGGAAGATTCCAAGCTCTCGATGTTGTGTAGGAGTACAAACCCTTTGCCCAAAGTGTCTCTGTTCCTTGTTGTTGCACAGGAGTGGAACCTACCTTGCACAAGAGTGCAACTTTTCTGTCAGACTGGCACAAGAGCACAACCCTCCTTACACAAGAATGCAACCTAGGTTGATATGGTTTTGAACTTTTCTTCCTTCCTTCTGCTCTTCAGTTGCTATTGTCCACCAACCCCTTAGGGCATTATGTGCATTTAATTTGGATCAAGTCCAAGCAACACTTGAACTTGCTACCTAGCCTACCAAACCATTCCACCACCTTCTTGATACAACACTTTTGTCATGCTTTAACTGTTCCACTAGTTTCTGCACCACAAACTGATTTATTTGCCAAGAACTCCACTTTAAGCTCAAATCGTTCTCTCCCACTAATAGCTTCAGACTCTTCTTTCTCAATCAAAGAATATAGACCATTTTCCAGTTTACCCTTCATAATAGTCATTGCATCCTTAACAATTTCCATGTGGCTATTCTCTGTCTTGACTACACATTATATAACATCAAGCACACCAGGAGAAATCAAATTTCTTCTCAACTCAGGGACGTACCTAATATTACTAAGGACATGATTACAACCATCAAATATCTTGACTTTCATTGAGCCAACCCCAGCTCTCTTGCAAGCCTTGTTCCCAAGGAGAATAGTTCCCTCCACCTAGTTGTCAAAGGACTGAAAACATCCTCTATATGGACACAAGTGGAATGAACAACCACAAAAATGAATGTACCAAAACCTCAAGAATCTATTCCTTTTGGCTCTTAATTAATGAATGTACCAAAACCTCACAAGATTCATATTCTCCAAAAGTCATAACAACATCTCCATGCTTAGACTTCTTGTCTTCTTGATGCTTTAATCTTTTTCAACACTCTTTTCAAAAAAGCCCAAAGTTCTTACAATAATGATACCTAAATTTTGTTTTGTCAAGCTTCTTTGATGACAATCGATTCCTACCCTTATTACCTTTGATAGTTAGTGCTTCATTACTACTCCCAATATTCAATATACTTCTCTTTAGCCTTTAACTCCATCTCCTCGAATCTGACCGTAGGTTTCAATTCTTCAATGGTTAAAGAATCATGACCATACTTGAAGGTATCTCTGAGTTAACTATACGCCATTGGTAAAGAATTCAGCAAGATAATAGCTTAAGCTTCCTCATCAATCTTTTCCTCAGTGTTTTCTATATCAATGACTATTCTATTGAAATCATTAATATTCTCATCAAGCTCTTTCTCTCTTGCATCTTGAAGCCAAACATCTTCGCCTTCAAATATATTCAATTTTGTTAGAGATTTCTTCATGAAAAGACTCTCTAACTTTAACTCAATCCCTACTATAGTTGTCTCATTTGAAACCTATCTCACCACATTGTCACTCAAATGTGGAAAAATGGAACTTTTTGCTATCCTTAACATCTTTAGTTGTTGCTCTTCAGTTAATGTAGCCTGTAGTTTACTCTAACCACACAAGGCCTGAGCTACCTTCCATTGAACTAGCATGGTTCTTATCCTTCTACACTAAATACTGAAGTCACCCTTGCCATTAAATCATTCCATCTCAAAGTTTATCATAGTCATCTCAAATTCAAGAACCAATAGTGCTCATACCAGTTGTTGTGAAATTTGCATTATTCACGAAAGTGTTCAATATGAGATCTAAACAAAATTATGATGAAACAATGAGCAAGAAAAAACAAATAAGACAAGCAACACAAAATTTACAGTGGTTTGACCAATTAATCCTACGTCCATTTTAGAGATCTCAATAGCAGCTTTATTTTAATCAACAATAAGGAAAAATTACAAGAATATGAGCATTAATTATAAGGATTTCAAACTTATAGCTTTCTCACACATATAACCTAAGATAATCACCAATTCATGATATATTCTTCCAAAGAAAACTAACTGAGAAAAACTTCCAGGAGCACCAAATCTTTCTTATAATTAACAATTCCAAATGATAAATTTCCAAGATCACTCCTATGTTATTAGTCCTTGCAATCTTCCAAGGCGTTTAAAATATTTTCTTCTGTCTTCTCTCTTCCACCACTTTCATAGTATTTTGTAGTATTTTTCCACTGATATGAACAAGGCTTTATAGGGACTTTTGAGTTTCTTTCCTAGTCTAACAATAATTCCTAGACTAGAAATATGACAAAAACTTTTCCTATTTTAGTTCTCTTGTCAAACTATGAGTATCCAAGATTATCATATTAAAACAACTTGTAATCAAACTTAACTTCCCAATTTGAAATCAAATTAAAACTAAACAAATCCTAAATTGCCTAATATTCTAATAAGACAAAATCACAAAATGACAATTTTGTTATAAAATCATTCAAATCCAAGATGAACCTTTTGGCTTTGTTTTGTGTGTTCTATTAAAAACAAAAACAAAAAGAAACCCTCAACTATCTATTTTGAAAAATAAAGGAATCAACTCTAGTATGTCTTTCCTTTATTTGATAGAATTGGCATTTTATGGGTATGTATGATAACTAAAAAATTATACGATTTTTAATACCTATTTTCTTAGTTAATTAGTTTGTTTTCAAATTAAGTGTGTTCTTTTTATGTTTATTTTATTTTATTTTTAGTTTATTTAGTTGTAGAAAGCAAATGAAAGCAATTGCAGTAAATTCAAAGCAAAAAATTTCAATTTTCACTTATGTCAGACAACCAGTTTCTCAAAATTAACTGTATTGATCTATAAAGAACCAAATTATAAGCCAGATGCCATTGGAAAGCCCTGGATGTCTAGTTTTTGTAGAATTTTATAGTTCATAAATCTGAGTTGTTCACTGAAAGTTACTGCCAAAAGAGTGAAGGTAGCACAGAGCAAAAATTCTAAAGAGTTGAAATGGAGTACACAATATAGAGATCTTGCACTCTTGCACAAATAAGGTTGCACCACCATGCAACTATGGCTTGAAATCATGATTTTCTCCTATTTTGGAGTCCTAAAACCCTACACTTATAAATAAGACTTTATAAAATGTGTTTGGGAGTTCCAAAGGGCCAAGGAGGCCTAGGAGGATGATTGGCAGCAAGATTTATTCATCAACTTCTATTATTTGTTTCTTTTTTTCATTGTTTTATGTCTACAACAATGATTTGTGTTTTTTTTCTTTACATTTATTATGAGCTAGTTTTCTTTTCTAGGGTTAGGATGTAACCAAGTTTGATACTCTAATTATTTTTACCTCAATGACCTGATATTTATTCAAGATCTTTGTTGAGTAAGTTAATCATATGCACGTTTGTGAAAGCTTGATCACATTTTACATGATTGGAGTTATATATTAGACTTAGAAGTTGATTTATATTAGTTCTTGATTAATTTGTCATAAATTGACATGAGATAGAGCTATGATTATGATTTATGCAACCGTGTGTAATTTCTTGAGCTTAATGGTTGTTTATAGGTTGCTAGAATTAACAGAGATGTAGTTCTTCCTATAAATATATATATATTGTTGTTGCTTGAGAAAGAATAACAAATACATTAGTGAAATTGGTTGCTAATAGGTGAATAAACAATGATTTTATTGAATTGAAATATTAGAGTGGATAACTTAGATAAAATTTAATAACCTAGATCTTTGTTTATTGGATTTTTACAACTTTAATTTAGTGTTATTCATTCTTATTTATTTGCTTGATTTTAGTTAAGTTAGTTAGGTTATTTAGTTAATTTGAATTGCCAATTAATTTTTATTGTTCAAATAAAATTAGAGTTAGATTCGGTTTGGTAGTTGGTAATGTAGTCCTTATTGGAACGATACTCCACTTATTACTTTATTACTTGTTACAATTCTGTGCACTTGCAAATTTTGCATAACAATGTACTACATGATCTCATTAATTTACTTTTAGGTATGTCTAAGAAATAATAACTAAATCTATTTACGTTACTATTTAAGTTGTTTAGTTGAGAATTTCAGATATTTGTAGTTGTGCCCTAAGCATCATATTATTAATATAAGGGTATTACCTTTAAACTTCACCGTAGGCCATCTAATAGGTGTAGGTGAAGACTATTGCATACGAAAAATAAATTGAATACTATAGTTGTACTCTTACCTATCAGTTAAGTTGTTTTGTAACATATCTTTTACATATATTTTTCATATATGCATGCATACAAATGCATAGAGTGTGATGTTTTAATTGCTGAGCATGTGGTGGGGAAGTGGAAGAGGGTATCTTTAAATAGTGTGTACAAGGTGGTGTCATGGTTTCTACTGGTGAGTTATCTAAAGAGTCTACATCATTTTGAAGTTGTTGAGCGTTTTAGTTAGTATGCTTTTTGACAAGTTCATTAGAATACATATTATGAAAACTATCAAAAAGGATAGGAAAATATATTAGAGGTGTGTTCTACTAGCTCTTAAGGTGCTAGGTTCCTCTTTATGTGTCAAGTCATACCACGTGTTGGAAAGTTCAATGAGAAAAGTAGAAATGTTTCCTTTGCTTATAAAGGCATTAAGAGGGTACTAGAAGTGGGTTATAAAGAACTAAATGACTTTGATAAGAATATATTTCTAGATATTGCATGATTTTTTAAGTAGGAGATTAAAGATTTTGTAAAAGAATTATTGGATGCTTGTGGCTCTATGCAAATATTGGAAATGGTATTTTTCGTGATGTCTTTTAACTATATCAGGTGATAATAAGATAACAATGCATAATTTACTTTAGAATATGGGTTGGAAAATTGTTCGATCACAAACCTATGCTTTTCTAAGATCATACTGTAAACTGTATCTAGAAATATATTCTTATCAATTACTTGAAATATATTCTTATCAAAGTCATTTGATTGTAATTACTTGAATAGGAAATATTGAGTAACTGCATACTATATATAGCTACTCAATACCATCATTAAGATCTTGCTGAGTGTCCACTTTAAACATTACTTTCCGTTCCCTAAAACCCCCAAATCCCCCCAAGCCCGCCCCCTCCCTCCCCCAAAAACCCTCCCAATACTGTTTCATGCTATATACAACTACTTATTTTCCGTATTATCACAAGTTGTCCATACCTTGCAACATTGTTGGTTGTTTTAGCGGTGCTTCAATGGTTGATACTGCAGACGTGTGTCATCTGTTACAGCCATTAAACCTAATTATGTTTGTTCATATTAGTCAAAGGACCTTTGAGTTAATGAAAATTTCACAGGCTGGGGTATATACATGATATTTGCAAACAATGATACGATCATGTAAGTTAAATTTTACTTAAAGTTTTCAATCCACCATCTACTGTGATCTCAACTTTGTATGCCTGTTCCCATGTAATTGGAGATAATTTTCTTGCATCGCAATGACAACATGCCCAATCCCCCCCAATGCTTCCCTGTGTTTAGCGGTATAACACGTACATCCTTGATAGTTTATCGTTTGTTATGTAACATGCAGAAAGAAAAAAATGGAATAACCCTCGCTAAGTTGTCGCAACTGCAACCAATATAATGAACTAGTTAGACGAGATGATGTTGTCTCAGCCTCCGATACTGAGTACAAAAACCCTGCAACATCCATGTACAATTCCCGCCAAAGGAAAATATCAAAACCAGCAGTGTTACTCCTCCATTTATGACACAGGAAGCATATAGTTAGTACTGATCGTGACAATGCTCACCTAGCAGACTTGATGATAAGCAAACCATAATGATTTCAATGTCCTAAATCATACACATGGATAGCATTTTCTGTGACACCATAGAGGGGATGCAATTCAACTATTTTATCATAGTTAATAATGTTATCTAATTATTATATTACGAAAACATTTTGAACACCTACACACCCTGTCAAACACCAATTATGCAAATCCATCTAAAAATACTTTTACAGGAAACACCATGAACAACATCCATACTCACACAGAAACCATAAAATAGAGATGTTAGGATTTACGTACCATTCATTTAACAGTGAACGCTCAGGTTTTTATTACTACACTGCATAGAGTCAATGTCATAATGACTACTTATTTTACAAAGGCGTTCTTGCGTCATTGTTTTTAATTACAAACTGCGGTAAACTATCACTGCCACAATATGCTTTCCGTCCATTCTAGCCATTAACAAAATTTTTAGGTTTTAGCATTCTACGACAATAGAGGTAACCACACCGCATACCCTTGACTATAAATAGTGACATGCTTTATTTGTTTACAAAACTCACAGGTTATGCAAAGTGCACCATACAGTGGAGTCATGCATCTAGAATTCTTTTGTGTCATTCGCCAATTGTTAATTCTCCACATTGCCCTTTCCCACATTCCGTTGCATGTCCAACTCTGCCGCTTGGCCATCCCATTGTCCACCACCCATATAACTATCATCCATCGCATCAAAATCTATCTCTCCACCCATAATGGGATGAAATCCCTCAACATCAACAAAATAACTTTGGTCTCCCTTGTCATATGTCTATAACTGCCTAACAAAATCTCCAGACCCTATCTCCTCTTCCCCATCATGTTCTTCATATTCTTTCATTTCTCCATGTTTTCTCCTTGCGCTACTAATAACTCTTGCTTTATAGGTTGTCTTCGTATGCTTGACATGCCTGCATCTCCCACATCGTCGAGGCCTTTTTGCCTTGGCCATATGTCCCAGTACCTAAGTACCCTTCCCTTTCATAAGGGGCGGGTCCTTTATAGTCTCCATAATCTTCCTCAGTCTTTCCTTGGATACCTCCCCTTTCCCTTCCGTATCAATAAGATATTTTGCCCTCATGGTCATATTATTTATACATGCCACTACCTCTTTGTAACCCGCATCAGTTTCAGTTGCAAACTCCCACATATTTTTACTAACGGCAGCTAGTGCTCCTACCTTAGCCATTTTCTTTTCTATCCAAGGTTGATTCGTGTTTCTACAAGGCCAATTGGAATTTAACTTTGCCTATTTTGTCCACCTCACCAAAATCAGGCACGGTGGGATCATTTCCATATGTTCTGCCTTCATTACACAGAATATATGCCTACATGGGATGCCTATGATCTCTAATAATTTGCATGAGCATTCCATTTGTTTATTGATTTGGTGATATACAACTACCCACCTTTCACATTGATCTTGAAATTTGGTGATCTCGTGCATCATCTCGCCAACATGTGCAGCTTTATCATGCAAAATTATATTTCCCTCACCACCTATCTCTGCCTGTACTAGGGAGAAAACATCCTTCATGTATACTTTGGCGGCTTGCTCCTCAAATTATTTTAGATCAGTTACCAACATCGGCTCACAATATTGACTATTAAAATCATCTTCTGTCTCAGTATTTTGCATCATCTCCACCGCCTACTCATCTTGCATGTACATCTACACGTATGATAACTTTGCCTTGAGGTATTAGTTCATGAAAGCATTTGTGCTCTCACACCTTTGCGTACTGCACTGACCAGCAAAGAAATGTCCTCTCATGTGCACCTCTGCCCACATCTTTCTATGCTTGTACAATTTCTTTGCCCATCATTCAAACTCGCTTCTGTAACAGCCTTTCCTATTTTTGTTCAAATTCATCAACTGTGATGTTTTCACCCATAAGTTTAGCTCACTTCCCTGTAAATATCAAATCCCTTGTGTTTTTTTTAGCGTTCCTCCCTAAATGCCAATAACAAAGTCGGTGTGTTACCATCGACATTATTTTTTGAATTGCCCTCTGCATTGACTTGTCCCTATTAGTAATTACCCCTCTCGATTATTTGTTACCCATTGCCTTTAAGAATTGGATTAGCAACCATGTGTATGACTCCATTGTCTCATCTAAGAGCATACCAATGCCGAACAGAGTTGTCTTCACATGGTGGTTTACTCCAACAAATAATATTAGTAGACGATTGTATTTATTTGTCTTGTGGGTAGCATCAAACCCAAGCACATCACTGAACACTTGATAATCCCCTTAAGCTCCACTTTCACTCCTGAACAAGTCTCTAATGACATTTTCTATGTCAACTCTATTCAAAGAACAAACCGAATTGACATCCTTCTTCACATACACCTAATTCAAGAAGCTCTGAGCCTCCCTATCTATAGCCACTGCCCATCATTCTTTGTCCATCTTATTCTGTAGATCCTTTCTCATGAACCCGACATTCTCACAGCCATTAGCCATTGCCACCATGTAATCCATTGCTTTGGACTTGTTAACTCCAACTTTCTTGAGGCCATTTGCTAATGCGTAATCTCCTTTTTCTACCATTCGATGTGATCTTAGAAAATGTACATTGTACAAAGAAGCTAAAGTGTGAGAATGAGTATCACTGAACTCCATCACCGAGCCCTTTGTTCAAATTCACTCGAAATACTGCCTTGTAGCCTGCTTGTGTCAATCCTCTGGGTTGTCTCACTCGTTTCCCCTGTTTTAACCACTTATCTCTCTTATAACCCTCCTTGGCACATACCCACTGCCTAATGGTGCATTTACCTCCTCTGTCTTTACGCATTATATCCATCCTAACACTAAATCCTTGCTTCTTTGCATGTTACCCATAAAACTTCTCTGCCTCTTCTAACGGCCGAAACTGTGTAGGATGTACTTCCCCGCTTCCATCAACTCCTAATTCCCTACCAGTTACCCTCGCCACTACCTTTTAGTGTTTCATCGCTAAACTTGACATTGACATCGACATTGTCTGCTTCTGTAGTACTATTCCTACTGCCTCTAATTCCAAGACCCCCATTGTCATCGTCATGCCAACCATTCTTAACTTTCCAGCCAATGTTTCATGTAATTTTATTATCACATGAACCATAGGTTGGTCCCATGCATTCCTCTAACCCCTATAGTTCTGATGTTGTCTCCCCAGTGTCTTGTTTTCCATCTATATGCATTTTTAACATATGTTTCTGTTGTACGTCTAATTACCAGTACCGATGCCTTGCATTACAAATACATTTGTTGTACATGATAATTTTATTTCCATATTTTCCCCATTCATTCCATGTAACTAACTAAGGTTAATAAAACTCAATCACAATCTCTACTAACTTACCTTCGTTCTAATGGAGCTTATGAATAGCAGGAACTGTTAACGACACATGAAATTATGGGTTATATCTCCCCTGATGATGTCTTCACATGCAATGGTAGATTTTTGCCATCAGTACCTTATCGTCAATGGTTCACGAATGGCACGTTAAATTGACACCTATTTTCCCCCACCCTCCTTCCATTACTGTGTATGTCAATATACTTGCTTCGTCATTTAAGTACCCATTAGTACTGGCATACCTTTTAGTTGTAGTCCTCTTTTCCTACGTAATAGTTACCACCCTCCTCCAATGATACATAAAATCTCCCTTTCTTCTTCATCCTATTATTATCATTTATAATTTCATCCCTTGAGTCTACTTTATTAACTACATGTACATATTTACTACCCCATTCATATTACTTATTACTCCATGAAAATAACTACCTTCCAATAATTCCTTCATAATTAAATATAATAACATACATGCATATATAGATATAGACACACATACACACTCATATATTTTAATATGAATTTACAGATAAAGATTAATACTTCTTACCTACAGATATATGTAGTAGCAATATAATACAAGGAATGGGAGCATACTGTTTTTCAGCCTATATAGATACACATACCCACCCAGAGCTTTGATGAATCCTTATGCAAGTTGGTACAGTCGAAACAAGCTTGGGCTCAATTTCACATATTGCGTACTCTAATATTTCTATACTTCTTGGTCAATGCTTCTTCGAGCAATCGTCAGATCCCATGTTGCACACAAATTACTCTAACCTTAACTCCTTTCATTGCAAACCTCACAATTAATGCCCTGAACCTCGCTAGCTTTTTTTAGACGTACTGTTTTTGTTACATTATTCTAGTCAATAGACAGATTATTGTAACGTTGTCTTCACCCAAAGATCAAAAATGTTCACACAACAGGTGAAATTGAGCCTAATTTCCATCAGCTGGTTCCCATAGAGAAAGCCCGAACATACACATTTCCTACATAATAAACTATATCATATCATGCATGACTGCATGGTATTTAGTAATCATAACTCTACTTTCGTTAGTGTAGTAATGATACATGCTGTAGGAACCAGCTAACCGCTATAAAAACTTCTTTCACGACATTAGTCACTATGTCTTCCCGTATAATTAATCATTACACCATCTGTAATTATATATAAGCCATTATAGATATTACTCTGTGTTTAACACATTAGTTTTATGCCTTCAACATAACTTTCTATCTTAACCAACATCCAATTTATTAAATTTAACTAATACTAAACTCCTTAACTTTCCTCCAAGGAAAGAATCCATTGTGCCATTTCATAATATAACTTTTACTTTCTTATATACTTCTATTAGTATGTACTATTGGTGGATAATTGGATAGTGTATATGACATAAAATATATGCATGTAAGTCGGTGTATCCACGACCTGTCACATACCGTGGAATAAGCTTAACGTCACGGCCTTATTATTTTACAAGCAAAGACCGTGCGGCCTTAGGCGCAAACACAACTCAAAGTGCACCTAAATAAGCCTTAAACCGCTAAAAAAGAGGTTCAAGCGAAAGAGAACAAGGACACGAGAGATTTGGGTGAGGAAATATTCATTATACACTAGATAGTTTACAAGGCTTACAAGACTCTTGAACACTTGAGTCTAGCATGAATTTGTATGACTTGGCATGACTTGCCTTACAAATGAGGGCTCACCCCTATTTATAGGCAAGCACCTCCTCAACATATGGCTAACATTGTGCCATTTCTCACAACTCTATTTGCTAATCCAAGTACCTAGAACATTCCTCTCCTATACCCTTTATAGATATTTACAAGATTACTTGTTCGTCAAGTAATTCTAGATACATCCATATATGCCTGGATAACACTAGACTATTCTACACTACCTTAGACTTTTCTAGAGTACTCTAGATACTAGATATTTCTACTCGTTTTCGGAACCTTTCATATGAGTCCACACCCTTCTATGACCTTTCGGAATCTACTAGGGCCTTTTGGAGCCTTTAGCATGCTTCTTATCGCTTTCAACTCCTTCCAGAATGTTCTGGAACATCAAGGAACCTTCTGAAAACTTTTGGAACACAACGTCCAATCTGAGTGCCATTGTACTCTTTTCGCCACGAGGATCCCAAATCACCATAACACTTGCCCCGAAATCCCAATCCTTGGTATGCTTTGCAAGATTGGCATAAAACCATGCACGTGTTGCATGGGGCATGACATCGTCCTTCACCTGATTTCGCTACGACCTTGCCACATCTTCGAAGATGCACTAATGTTTGCAAGTGAGCAGTCTTTCTTCCATGTCGTTGCTTCTCTTTCGTGCGCTTGCACTGTCTATTGGCTGCCTTAACTACTATACTCGCATACCTGGCAACCCCATTTGTCATCCCGCCTTCCTCTATGTAGCCTTCCTCTACACGCACTGCTTTACCATCCTCTTGTAATTACATCACCCCTAGATGAATGGTGTCGGAGCTTGGCACGACTATAGTGGAAAGCATGCATGGACCACCCTCTGAGATGCAAACCACATTACACCGTGGCCATATCATCACATCATAGCGCCTCAAAAAGTCCATGCATAACACTATATTTGAAGTATACAAGGGAGCTATGGAGAGATCGACCTTACCTCTCTAAGACCTAATTGTAACCCAATCCCACGAGCAACTCCATCAAAAGTTATGGTTTTTGCATTTGTCATCTTGATTCATGCTCACTCTTTCTCAAGTCGTAGGCCCAACTGACACATCCAAAAAAGGATTATCTTCCAAGTATAGGAGTGTTGAAGTAATAAACCCAGTAAGACCAGGGTCGATCCACGAGGAAGGAATTTTAGCGCAACAAACTAAAAGGTAGATATGATATGAATAATTTAAATTATTGACAAGATGATATTAACAAATATAAGTAAAGATGGTAGGCGGTAATACCGATCATTCAAATGTTAAACAAAAGGCAAAAGGTGATAAAACCATCCATGGAAATAGGTGGTAAAACCTACCATAGCAAATTAAAGAACGAGTTCATAACAATAGATGATAATAATTAAAATACGCAAGACAAATTGACACAATAATAAAAAAAGTTAAGGTTAGGGGATCCGTTCTTGATATTTCAAATAAGGATAAATAGCCCATGTTAGTTATAAGAATTATATTTGTTTCATTACCAATATGTATACCACTTCCTGTAAATGGGTTCAAGCATCCAATGTGTCAATCACCATATGTCTACAACAAATCAAGGTTCCTAACTAGACTTGTGTTAGTAAGGAAGAACCATGACACATCCGAAAAAGGGATTGTCTCCCAAGTATAGGAGTGTCGAAGTAATAAACCCGGTGAGACCGGGGTCGATCCACGAGGAAGGAGATTTTAGCGTTACAAATTATAAGATAAGCAAATATGATATGAATAATTCAAAGAAATGACAAGATAATATCAATAAATATGTAAGATGGTAGGCGGTATTACCGACCATTCAAATATAAAACAAAAAGCAAGAGGAGGTAAAACCATCCATGGAAATAGGTGGTATAACCAACCATAGTAAATTAAAGAACAATTTCATAAGGTGGTAGAACCTACCATAGTAAATAAAATAAAAAGTTCATAAACAATAGAATAATTAAAATACAAGAGGAATTAACACAATAACAATGAAGGCTAAGGTTAGGGGATCCGCCCTTGATATTTCAAATAAGGATAATTAACCCATTTTAGTTATATGAATTATATTTGTTTCATTACCAATATTTATACCACTTCTTGTAAATGGGTTCAAGCATCCAATGTGCCAATCACCATATGTCTACAACAAATCAAGGTTCCTAACTAGATTCGTGTCGGTAAGGAAGAACCATACATCATCTAGAAAGGATCCAAGCATTTGATGTGCCAAGGATTGTCGACAATGGATCAAGACCTCCACTTTACGAGTGGTGTCAAGATTGATTAAGAAATTAAATATAAATCATATTGAATAAACATTATAAGATTAAGATTATTAAGCACATATTAAGGGTTAGAGAATCCTTATTCTCATATCAAGGGTTTCACCCTTTCACCTTAGCAAAAGAGAAATTAGAAGAACATTATAATAGAAAGAAAATAAAATGCAAGAAAAAGGAAATTCATTAATAACATAAACACACAAAACACAATACAAGATCCTAGCCAAAGCCAAAATGTTCCAGCCAAGGCCAAGATGCCCTAATGGGTCACAAGGCACCTCTATTTATAGATACATCCAGGGGCAAACTTGTCAAATTACAAGGGCATAATTGTCAAATATTAGTTGTAAATATCTTTGACAATTGGGATCATTAGGCACCTTTGACTTTGACCATCAATTTTGACATCGAAATGTTGTGAATTTTAATCACATGTCTTCATGAAAGTTGTAGATATTTCTCTCAGCTTTCTAGAACATATTGATTTGCACAATTTGGATACGTATTTTGAGACATACGGTCCAAATACTGAGGCCTGGTCAGACTGGGCTGAGACTATAGATGGGTTCACTTCAAGCCCAATTTTGGTCCACTAAGACCCCGAATTTGATGATTCTTGTGAAATGCAATCTTGTAGACAATTAAATCAGCTTTTCAAAACATTAATAATTGCACCATTCTGATTTATAAATAGAGAGTTATGCCCATTTTACCGAACCTGTAACAAAACCAAAATTAAGAGAAATTAATTCCAAAGATGCAAATGCTACAAATATGCTTAAGTTGAGGAATTTAATGACACTATTAATGCAATATGATGAACTAAACTCTTATTAAACATGCATATTTAAGTGTTCATCAAACCATGCGACATTTATAAAGGATCCAAGCAATTGATGTGCCAAGGATTGTCTACAATGGATTAAGACCTCCACTTTACAAGTGATGTCAAGATTGATTAGAGAAATAAATATAAATCATATAAAATAAATAACGTGGACATAGGCAAGGTTCGCCGAACAATGTAAATTGTGATTACACTTTCTCTATCCCTGTCCTCTTTATATTTACTTGCACTTGTGATTGTTCATTATTGTTATTCTCTTGATTGCATCTTAGATAACTTTTAATTTCACCTTTATCACCTTTATTCTCAAAGAAAGAGTAAACTAATTTGGATCTTTCAAGAAAAGTTTTATAAATCTGTTTTTATCAATAAAAACCCAATTCACCCCCTCTTGGGTTACCATACCTGGGTTAAAATTTTCTTTGTGATAGTAAGAAGCATGGGACTAAAACACTGTGGAATTATTTAGCGAGATGCCCCAAACACATTTTGAGTGAGCAATAAGCAGTGAAGGATAAGAAATAGACAGTTCTTTCTTTTGGTCTAAGAAAAAAAGAAAGTGGGACAGCTGATAGCCTTCTAGGTATAGGGTTTGATAAGCATGCTATTAAGAGGGCAGTTGTGGAGATGATTATTATAGATGAGTTACCAATTTAAATTTGTGGAGAACAAAGGGTTTTAGTGTCTTATGCATGTTGCATGTCCCAAGTTTGAATGCCCATTAAGAACAATAGTAGTAAGAGATATTTTTTCTTTGTTCTTGAGTACGAAGAAAAATTTGAAAAACTATTTCAAGTCAAGTGAGGTTAGGGTGTCACTCACTACAGATATTTGGACTTCAATACAGAATTTGAATTATATGGTGATTACAGCACATTTCATTGATGATAACTAGAATTTTCACAAAAGGATTTTGAGCTTCTTGCAGATTGTGAATCATAAAGGGGAGACCATTGAGAAACAAATTGAGGAATGCTTGCGTGATTGGAGATTAAAGGATGTATTCACAATCACAATGGAGAATGCTAGTGCAAATGAAGTCGCAATCAATTATATAAGGAAAAAGTTACAGGGTTGGAAATCTGATGGGCTTATTCTTCATGGAGATTACATGCATATTCGTTGTCTTTCCCATGTGGCAAATCTGATTGTAAGAGAGGGTCAAAAAGATCTTAATAACTCCATTGCTAGTATTCGTAATGTTGTTTGTTATATGAGATCATCTCCTATAAGATTACAAAGATTTATGACTTGTGTTGAGCATGGAAAGATTCAATACAAAGGGAATTTAGTAATGGATGTCCCCACTAGATGGAATACGACTTATTTGATGTTGGAGAGTGCTTTACACTTTCCAAAAGCACTTGATCATCTAAAGGAAGTGGAAGGGCATTATAAACTCTATTTTGCACAGGACAAGAAGTTGGGGCCACCTACATCAAATGATTGGGATCAAGCCAGTTTGTTTGTTTGTTTCTTGAAGAAATTTTATGAAGTAACTCTTCAGTTTAGTGCCTCTTTGATTGTAACATCACATGTTGCATTTAATGGGATATGGAGAATTCATGATCAATTGGTGGAATTACAAAACCAAAAGACTAGTATTTTATGTGACATGGCAAAAAAACATGAAGAAGAAATTTGACAAGTATTTTGGTTCTTTTGTTAGGTTTAATAAACTGTTGCTCATTGCTGTTGTACTTGATCCAAGATTCAAATTAAGGTGCTTTGCTTTTAGTTGGAAGAGTTGTTGGGGTGCTTTTATGTTAGAGGAACTGATAGGAGAGCTTAAGACATTGTTGTTAAAGCTATATGAAACTTACAAGTCTTTTGAAAATGTCTCTTCTAAAGAGGTGTTTCCTGAAGCCTTAAATCCGACCTTCAATCGTATCCCTACTACATCAATGATTAGTGAAGTTGAAGTTGTTGCATTAGGGTCTTGGGTTGATCCAATTGACAAATTTATGGATAATCTAAAACACTCAGGGACACCAAATGAAGTAGAGACTTATTTAGGAAATGCTAATCTGCATAGAAAGAAGGACAATTTTGATATTTTGGGTTGGTAGAGACAAAATGAAGGTAACTTTCTAGTGTTATCACGCATGGCAAAGGATGTTCTTGCTACTCCTGTCTCTACTGTGGCTCATGAGTTGGCATTCAGTACTGGAGAGCACATCCTTGACCAAATTAGGAGTTCATTAACTCCTAAATTGGTTGCATCCTTAATATGCTCTCAGAATTGGATTACTTCAACTTTAATTGATGAAGTATTCCCTTCTATAGAGACAATAAAAGATGCTACTAGGGATTCTGTGGGGTTTTGTACATCGATTGAGTCAGGTGATCATGGCTTTTGGTTATTATTTTTATTAAACTTTCAGACTATATTGTACATTTTAAATGTTATAGTAACTTATTTTTGTTTGTGGTTCTCATTGATATAGATGTTTTAAAATCAACCATGATAACAATTGAGCATTTGGACCTTGATTGATGAATGGCAATTTGGTAGTAAGTTCTATAGATTTAAGTCTTATATGTATTGTTAAAAGTTGATGAAATGTAGTATTAATACCATTTTCAAATTTGTTTATTTAAAGTTGGTGGAAGAGATGGCTTGTCAAATTGGTGGATGATTATAGTTTGGTTTCATTGTTTTGTTTCTTATTTTCAAATTGTTGGAGACTATGTTAGAATCTTTTGCTTTCTTGGAAAGTTGGAGTGTTGTAACTTGGATATTATGATTATGTATTGTATTTAGGACTTTATAAGTTGGAGACTTGGACTCCATAATTATGTGTATTGTGTTGTATTTGGGACTTTATATTTTGAAGTACTTGACACTTTATGGACATGAATTATGTGTTTCCATTTGGATAGTAAATTTTTTAGCCTTGGTCCTTGGAGTTCATAATTATCTTTCATTGTTTTGTAGTTGAATGCTTTACGAATTATGGCATTTGATTTTCAACAGCCTTCAAATGAATTGAAATTGAAAGTGCTACCTTATGATGATTTCAAGGTTTTTCACGTTTTGTGCAAACTTTTATGGTAATGATTGTATTTCATAGATGGATTGGATAGATAAAAAACTAATTAGATGATGAAATAATTTAATTTCTCAGGGCCTAAGAACTTCTAAGGGATTAAATTTATGAAATGGGCCTAATTTTATATATAAAATAGTCTTTTAACTATTTATGGGCTCAACATAAACAATGATGTGTACTAAAAGAAAATAGTGAAAGAGGCCTAAGTTGAACATGACCAACCCGACCTGACCCGAAGGGGTAGGTTGGTCATCAATTTTGCAATTCTAAAAACCCGATGATGGGTACAAAAAAAATAGCCCTATAATGCATCGTGTTGTGTCTATTAGGTCAAAACCCAACCTGACCCGTTTGCACCCTAACATATATGATACAAAATTTTACATTAAAAGGTAGAAATAACCTAATTGATTATATTGGTCATCCACACTGTATTGTAACATTCTAAAAATACCCTAATCTAAGTGTAAGAGGAGCATGATATCAAACTAATTTACGTATTTTTACCTATTTCTGATTTAAATCAATTTGATTCCACCCATCCTTCTTAAAATTTCAAACACTTTATCATTTACTTTTATCTGTTTCTGATTTCTGATGACATCTATTGGTCCTCTGCCTGTAGCTCTTTACCTGTTTAGCATTGTTATCAAACAGACGCAAAAAATGTGTAAGCGTTTGGACTCCTTCAAAATGTTAGACCCTAACAATATTACAAAATTGTCAGTATTTATACAACACTATGGAATCAAGTTTGGTGATAGTGTATACTGGAATACAAAACAACAGTTTTTGGGAATGTAGTAGCGAGTTACTTGTTCTCTAGAATACGAGAACATACTTTTGTCAGACTCAATATACACGGTACGGGCACTAATTTCAGATCTCACCTCCTTGTCGGTTTGTTGCAATTCAAATGACCAGCCACTGTCAGTCAGACTGACGCCTTCAGGTCGCCAGAGTGGATCATCACCTTTCGTCATTCCCATAAGCACATTAGTGGACTGATGTGAACTATATGCCTATATGGAATGGAATTTGCTACCCTTGCTAGGAATATACACATATATGGTAAACAAACATTTTATTTCCTCGCCATTTTTGGGTGGTCACATTATCCTTCCTCCTTTGCTTTCAAATTTATATTACCTCACAGCATCCCAAGCCCAATTCGCAGATATTGTGAAATCCCTTCAAGCCAGGTCTAAAGCATTCATCACGAGGCAATCTGGTTGGTATAGAGACCTACTAAATGTGCATTCAAAATAAATGCTAATAAAGCATTGTCATAGGTTGGGCCCCAAATATTTTTTTTCTAAATATAGTAAACTATTCATAGTGGCCACCTGGCTTCATCTAGTTAGACCACGTTGTGCTGTATAGTAATGACAAGACGTTGTAGGCTTAAACACACTACCCACATGAGATTTGAAATCGCATGAAGGTTGATTCTCCCTAGAGTAAATCTAAAGAAAATCTTCTACTTTCACTCCACCTAGATTGTTATCCCCATAATGTACTTTTCAATTCTTTCCCCCTGTTTACATTTGTCGAATCAACCCTATGTGTTTGGCATTTTGTTATTTACTTCCTCGGCCACAGTTGCGTGTTTTCAAATTGTTATGTTTCAATTAGTAGCATGATTAATAAAAAATTAACGACCTCCAGTAATCTAACCTTTCAGTTTGTATATTTACGCATTGCAATGTAAACATGAACACATTAAAAGGCACTCTCCAACTATATTGTTATCGGATTATAACCATATAATGCTTAAACAAAATTCTCTGATCATGTAGCTGCATACTAACATGGAATTTGATTATGTGTCAACTTCTAAAACTAATAGTCAATGTCTTTGTGGTTAGTCTACACGGACCTATATGTTACATGTGATCTGATGACGTCATTTTAAGGAACAAAAGCAATAATCTTTAAGATTTGGCTGATGATAATTTCCTACGCTCACTTCACTCTCGGTCAACTATGTTTATGTTTCCTTTTCAACATTAACAATACTAGATAACATCTGTAATCATTACAAATGCACTGTTGACTGCATAATCATGTAGGTGAAAAATAATAAATTTATCAGTGCAATATATTTATGATTCCATCTTCATTGAAGGTACGTCAACTATATCGATGGTAGAGATTACATTAGAGGGTATGGAAATCATGTCGCATTGGGATTTGCTATTATTAATTTGTCAATGATGGAATCCTATTGGCAAGTCGTGTAATCTTTCTCCACCATTAAATGTTTATGCCCGTAATGGGAACTATACCTAAGAAATATGCACGGTGGCCATATGTCCTTCATTTATCGTTAAAGATTGTTAACGATGGAATCCTGTTGGCAAGTTGTGTAATCTTTCTCCACCATTAAACGTTTATGCCCAAATGGGAACTATACCTAAGAAATATGCACGGTGGCCATATGTCCTTCATTTGTCGTTAAAGATTGTTTTGTCGGGATAATGTTAGATCATCATATTGGCGAATTCATTACTTTTCTTGGTACTCCCGCTGTGTTACTATAACATCCGCCGAAGTCTGGTTTGACCAATCTTACGAGATTCAGACAATTTTTGCCATGGACTAATGGAAAACTGTGGACTGAATCTCATAAATGCTAACGACTTCTTGATCATCAAAGGTTAAATAACTCAATTGGAAAAGTTCTTTCAATTGACCCACCACATGTCTTTTACTACACTATTAATATAAAAACTATATATATTTCATATGCATGTCTGATATGAAGTTACGGTATACATAATTTGTCATGTGTGTGAATCCCATTCTTTAACGAAATCGCATACATATCTATTGCTATTCTATCTTCTACCTTTTACGGTTTTAAATCACAATTGCTATCTTCCTCGTTTTCCAAACCTTTGAAGACCTTCTCTATTAAGGGACATGTACATGTACATACCACTTAACTTTGCGAGCATATTCAACCCTTTATACCTTTTTTCCAGCCTTCTTTCCACGAATGTCAAATAACCTATAGACATTTTATACTTCTACATATGACAAGGTGATTTATTGACTTGTCCAATTCTGTGAATTACTTCTATTAACAGCGAATTTTATCAAAAAGTTTCTCTTTCGAATAGCAGGACCCGAAGCAATTTAGCTATGAACACAAACTAAATCATAAAATGGGCAATTTCAAGTACCCTTATTTTATAGGAATTTGGAAAGCCAACCATTATACTTTTATTCACCTACTAGAAAGACCAATGTACATTCAAGCAACAATGTGAACATCACATTCTATTGTATGTATACCAGAACCTAACAAAGAGTTATAGAGGGTTCAGTCAACAATTCACAAAATTTTATAAGGGGTTAATTTATGTTTCACTTAGTTATCGATAACTAATTCATCTGGAATTTGAATCCCTTATAATTTCATATCTCCAATGCTCCTCTCAATGTCAAATGGAGTAAATATCATAAACTTATCTAACATTTCAATCTCATCCACTTATTTAATTAAGATCATTATAAAATTTTCCTACATGTGTGCATCCTTCTACGTAATGCTTTTGCCCACTAAACATAAATACTCTTTATGCAAATCAACGGTATTGTTAAATAAACTAATTTCAAACCATGTGCTAGGAATTGTAACGCAGCTCTTATTGGTACCAAATGTTACCCTTCCACGTGATAGCGTAGAGAATCAAAGAATAGTTCATATACTTCATATGTTTTAGTCCTCTACAGAGCACCTAGTTTTAAAATGTTCATAGAAAGGGAACTTTTTGTAATCCACATTAGCATTAAAGCAAGTGATATACGATCGAACTAGTGTTTGGTGTTTAGAGGACTGAAAAAACTCCTTAGTACCTTTATTTACATTATTGAGTTGTGGGTTTTCAGTGTGGGAAAAAAAATTAGGAATGTACTAACGACTTTTTTAATTGTATATAACACCATCATTGCTTTGGGGATGTTAAACACCTGATTAAGTTCCCAACCTTCCTTACCCAACTTTTCCTACATGTACAAGCCTAGTACCGTGACTGGGTGATCTTTTGCCTTATGTTATGAAGTTAATATAATACATTTCCCATGTTTGTTCGATTATTACCATATGACATTCACTTCTGCCTACCATTGACACCAAAGCAACGAAACTAATTGAATGCACATTAACTTTTACGTTGGAAGAGACGGGTGTGTACTTATTTTTATTTGGCTGGACTTAAGAAAATCTGAGTGACTCCCTATCCATGTCACAATTAATTATCTGATTCTGTATATATTCCAAAAAGTAAAGGAATTCCCTTTGCATTGGTTGTGCAAGAATTGGAATAACAAGCAGGTTTGTACATAATTATCAGACATCCTATTCATAGATTACAATAGTTTTCTCACATAGATACTTATACAGATATACGTATATACGGTTAATACACATATTGACCTTGGAGACAAAAGCTCTTATTTAGGTGTGATTAGACCTCTATCTTTGGTCCAGTTTCATTTCTTCGACAGTGATGAACCCATTTTCCTAATTTCTTCCAATGTTGTTGCACAAATCTTCATAATGCTTTTGACATGGGCCGAAGACTATGCCTACAACTTCCCTTCCATCTTCAACAGTCTATTCTCCAAGACCTTATCTCCGCGAACATTCTCTTCTTCAATGGGTTTTGCAACATGTAGATTTGAAGTACTCCATCTTCCTCTATCAGTAGCATGATAGGTTGAACTAGTCCCTCCTTCCTGATTATATGCGATCGCATGCTGCCAAGTTCCACTATCATCAGTGCATAGCCCTACGCAATCCACAAAATATAAACCACCTCTATCATAACCATATATATGGAAAACATATAAAGCAATTTTATCACACTAGTCAGATGCATATAGTTGGACATTGATGAATTTGTTAGGTGTTTCACTTATATTCTTACCAGTTGTTGCCATCAGGTGGAGGCTTTTGGTGCTATTAAGTGATTGCGTGGGATATAATGATGACCCAACAGTGCATTCGATGTTGGAGTTATTCAACAAAATAAACTCTGCTAGTGCTTTTTTAACCTCCACTCTTTTACTCAAAGCTTTGTGGATTGCACAGGGACGCCGATTTATGAGCTTCCTTGATTCCTTCTAACTGTCATAAATGCCTTGTTCTCTTCCCTTAAAAACACATAACATTTTACCCTTACCTTATAACTCACATGAGTAGATTAAAACCTGTATACCGAAGTCACTAACTACCCCGTCCTGGACATGATTAAACAACATAACTTTGCAGTACTTACCATAACTTCCCAACCAAAATTCTTGTTTCAACTCCACTATAATGGATTTGAATTGTTGGTAAGTGGACAAATTTCGTTCCTTTTGCACTGATGCTTGGGTTTATTATTGCTTGTCGGTATAACCTTTACAAGCGGAGGCCTAAATTCATGGGATATACATATTGTCTTCCTATACATTATGATTACTCGATGGGGACCATAATCCACATCACTTCAAGTTGTATACCTAAATGAACCCAAATCTAGGGTAGTACTGGTCTAGAAATCAGCAGTCGGACACCTTTACTTTCATATAAGGCCGGCCACATGCTTTCTGACTTTTCTTCTGGTCCACACCTCTATTTGTCGTGAAGTTTCATCAATGATTGTGTGTAAACCAGCTAAGTCCATAGCAATCAACAATCGTAGTATATTGTTCTATTAAGCCAATACGAATAACTCATGAACCCCAATGGTAAAGATTTTTTTCAATTTAGCCCACACGTGAAATTACAAAAGAGGATAATAAAAATTTGTTTGTTGCTCATCCATAATTAAAGTTATAATATATTTAGGTTCTATATTCATACAATATGGAAATGACATTTAAGTTGACAGTAAACATAATTTATTTATCATATGGCTAAATAACTTGGGTGTTCTAGAAATAATGATTGCACAAACATGGTTGATAAATGAGATAATTTTCCCTTTGGTCATGACCCTTGAAGAGAAATGTACCTGTTCAATGATTAAAAAAATTTCTTGTTGGTATGCCTGACATATGCAATATAATTTCTTTTACAGATACTACCCACGGAATGAGAAAAAAAAAAGGAAATGACAATGACTCGAAAGGAAGAGGCATTAAATACAAACGTTCAATGAATTTGGTTGACTGCCATCATTGTTAAATGACTAAGTAACAAATGAATATCCATAAATATAGATGTGAGGTAGGTATACAAAAATGTATACCAATGGTGGTTATTTGTCTCGAACCAGGCCTAGAAGTCACAAAAATTGCATAAGGTTACAAGTACAACGATATCGCTTAGAAAGCTTTAAATGTGGCATAAGAATTATTTGCAACATATCTCTATAGGTTGTCGAAGCCACACATTGATATTTACGATCATTTCTAAGGAGTCACGTGTTTGTGAAGAAAATTGATTAATATAATAAAAAGGAAATTTGTGAATAAATAGGGGTTTAGATGGACATTTTTGGGTTAAAACTTTTTAAACAGGTGAATTAATTAAGTGGTGCTTAATTGGTCCACAATAAACAGCTGAATAGAATAAAGTTTCGAGCCGACAATATGTTATGAAAGTTGGTTATGTGACTATGTACCCTGGGCCTAAATCCATAACCCTATAATTGAAGGGCAAAAAGGGAATGACAGTGAGAGAGTTCAATGGACAATGCCTTCTTTTGTCAAAAGCAAGGTCCACATCAAGCGATCCAACTCGACTTCTCAACTGCAAATAGGTGGAACATTAAATGCTAATGTGATGACGAGTGCAAGCGAAAGAAGTTGGGGCGCCTTTAGGTGGATAGGGATTGCAGTCATATCCTTAGGGGTATACAGCAAAAAGGAAATGAAGTCATACCTTCAGAGATCAAGACAGTACATCTAAAGAAGTACCTAAGTGCTTTGTTCGCGTATAAGGAGAAAACATTGAAGTCAGAAGGCTGATAGGTTAGACCGACTTATTATCCAATTATCGAACATGAGATGAGGTACTTGCACCCCCTAATATGTTTAACTGAGATAACTATTTGAATAAAAGGTAATGAAAGCAATTTTTGCATTTGATTGCAATTATATGTCGAGCCTAATTTTTTTGTACCAACTCCCTATGCATTCAATATATTTGAAAAATCATGTGAAGGTAAAAATAGGGATTGCATGCCATATATTTGTCGGAGTTCCAGCATCTAAGAGTTCATGAGTAACGGTGTACCACCATGTAAAAAAAAGGTAGCATTGTTGGATCATTATCATTATTTACAGCTGGTGAGTCAAGTGAAGTGGGTGGATAACACTTATATGATGATGAATGATAAATGGTCGCAGGTTAGATGGGCAAACAAAAAAGATGTACCCAGGCAAAGCCTAATAATCCAAAGACAGAACAGAGGGCGAAGTCCCAATCACATAAACAAAGTGCTATGCAGAGGGAAAAACGACAATCGAAGTGGCTAAATTTTTGGTATGGTAACAAATAGGTGGTTTGCATTCATAATTATATTTTTATGTTTATTTAACTCCACATACTGTCATCTTCATTAATACCATAAATTTTGTGAAGGACAGGACAATTGATGTAGTTTATCAAAGTGGTTTGCAAACATAATTAATATGAAGCAGTTGGCATTAATGCGAGAAAATAATAGCTTTGTCAAATGTGATCACAAGGTGGGAATTGACAACATAGTTGCATTTTTTGTTGCAGTTTAATTGCGTGAGATGTGACTATATTAACCTGTCTTAATGGATAGTGAAATATAGGTTATGCAAGCAATTGGGTAGAAGTGGGCAACCCTCTCAAGTAGCGAGAAAGCAAGTTATGCATCATATTATCAGGTGGCGATATAGAAAAAGGTGGTGTCAATCACAAAAACACCAAAACTTGAAAGGCAATAAGATCATTGCAAACGGGGTGTAGTCCCCATTTCAACCGATGCGTGGCAAATTTTTCTAAATCGAAAGTAGATGATGTAAGGAGATAGGATTTGGCCACCTCTTATGAGAGGTCGTAGATTGAATCTGTGGTTATGCAAAATGTTGTTACATGATTTTGATCTATGAACATGCCTACTAAAAGTGGAGGGTGAATATATGCTATTAACTCGTACCCTTTTTTCCAAAACCATGGGAATTAGAAATGGGGGGTTGCACTACAAGAAAAGAGTGTTTTTGTGTCACAAATTTTGTGTCGGTTTCTAAGAGAATGACACATATATAAGTCTGGAAATCGGTCAAACACATATATGTCACACCTACAAACAAATAAACCAATTGTTGTGACGTTAATTGAATATGTGACACATATAATTATTTAAAAAAATAAAAAAGAAATTAGAAAATATAAAAGGAAACCTAATCTGTAATCCCATTCACCCTCCTTCTTCGACCTTTCCCGCGACAACCCTAAAAAACCCAACTCTTCCCGCTTGCAAATTTCCGCGACATCCGAAGCAATTCTTGCAATTTCTGTCGCTTTCCCGCTCGGTTCTGTCCTCCCGGTCGATTTCTCTGTCGAGTCTGTCTTCTCTCTCGATTTCCCTCTCGAATCTGTCTTCCCTCTCGACTTCCCACTCGATTTCCCACTCAAATCTACTGTCTTGTTTTGAAGCTGCATATATACGACCGAAGCTGCACGAGAAAGCTGCAATCGATTTCTGTCCACCACGATCTGCAGGAGAAAACTGCAGCCGTTTGCGTTCTGTCCACCAAGGTCTGCACAGCTTCCCTCTCCTTGAAGATCTCTCGGTGCTCTCTCTTTTCGGTAAGATTTCTCTATGTATCTCCTTCGATTTTTATTGTGAATCTGATTTGGGATTCTCTATCTATGTCCTTCGATTTTGATTTTGAATCTGATTTTGGATTTGGGATTTGTGGATCGTTTTTCGATCAGAGATTGTGAATTTCATTGTCAATCGATCGTTTCTAACCTGGGTTTTTAAGGGTTTTCGATTTTTTCGACTCTGATAAAATCTGGAATTTTTGTTTGATAAGTTAAATTGGAAGAAAATGAATGAGATTTTGGTATATTAAAATTTCATCTTTTACATTTTTTTAAAAAAATTGATTATGCTGGCTTGCAATTTTATGATCAGATTTAATTTTTGAATGATTGAGAATCAGTTGAGTAAAAATCAAACATTTACGAACAAACTTTAAAATCCCAACTCTTCCCGCTTGCAATTTTCCCTCGTCCTTCTTGCAATTCTTGCAAATTCTATCGATTTACCTCTCGATTCTGTCCTCCCGCTCCATTTCCCTCTCGATTCTGTCTTCCCTCTCGATTTCCCTCTCGACTTCCCACTCGAATCTTGTCCTGTTCTTCGGTAATTACCCCTACTGTCTTGTTTTGCAGCTGCATATATACGACCAAAGGTACACGAGAAAGCTGCAATCGCGTTTTGTCCACCACGATCTGCGCGAGAAAACTGCAGTCGTTAGCGTTCTTTGTCTCTTGAAGAAAGCGTAAGTGGAAAGTTGTCTTTGTAATTATGGAGAGTGGTTTGATTTGAATTCTGGATGTTTGGGGTTGGTAATGTATAATATTGTTGGACTGATTTTCTAAAACTTTTCTTGGAAGTTTTGATTTTAAACCACCAACATTTATCTATGTGAGATCTAGTCTTTGGTTTTGCTATTTGTTTCAACCATTATTTTGTTGGTGAGATCTATAAAATTCTCCAATCCTCAGAGAAAAATCATTTCAGAAATAACTTTTTATATCAAAGAGAATCCTACCGAAGAAGCCAAAATTTTTGCCACAGAGGGAAATGGATAATCATCTAAAAGTTGTTATTTTCTATCGAGGAATTTTAAATGAGGAGGATTTGATATAAAAGCTTGTTTGGAGTTCGAAATTTACTGCAATATTGAACCTTATCATTTGGTTACAACTGTTTTATTTTGTGATGTCGAACTTTGGTTTGGGAAAGACTTATTTCACTGCATTTATTTGGTAATGGGGAGAAAAAACTAGAAAATCTTCTGTTGTTGCATAAGCATTTTGTATATAATCAAATAATTTGTCACTTCCAGGGATGAGGAATTAGCAACTGAAGTGGCATGGGTAGTTGTGTATCTCTCAGCCCTCTCAAATGTTGCTACCAGTCGGCTGGTGAAGAGTGATGTCCTTAAACTACTTGTAGAAAGATTGGCAACATCAAATAGTTTGCAGCTGCTCATCCCGGTAAGATGCAAATGATTGATCGTCTACATTTTGAGCTATTGAATTAAATAATTTTTTCTGAAAAATCTGTTCGTGCTTATGTTAAAAACGTTGAAATGGTTCATTTTCTTCTGGTTAATTAATTTGCTAAACTTGCCTAAAATCATTATTTAATGTGACTTTGTTTTTTTAAGTCCATTAATTTGTTGACTGGTTAATTTATAAACTTAGGTGCTGCGAAGTTTGGGTAATCTTGTGCCTGGTGATTCAAACACAATTTCTGATATTCTTGTTCGTGGACGTGAAATCACAGGCTAGTTAACTGCTTTCTGCTTACAAATTTGAGAAATTTTTACTGCATATTACATATGAAACTCTAACGTAGATAACATTTCCAGAGAAAGTTATAGAGGTTCTTGTAAAATGCTTGAAGAGTGAGCATAGGGTTTTGAAGAAGGTGAGTTGTGATAGGGCCCCAATCAAGTTTACTTATTCTAGGCGTAACAAGTCAAATAAGCAAAAGGTAGAGGAGGGAATTGAGTGAGTTAGCAGTGAATAAGCAAAGGGTAGAGGAGGGAATTGAGTGAGTCAGCAGTGATGGGGCCACGGGTATGGGATTATTGTGAGTTGGTTATTGCTTAGGGAAAAGTGAAGTTAGTTAGAGAAAATATAGGGGAGAGAAGGGGGAGGGAAATCAATCAGGAATTGTGTGTAGCATATCTCTTGGGAGTGCTAGCAGACCTCTTGAAGAGTCTGCCACCTTCACTTGTATTAGGAATCCATTCTAATGAATTGAAGAATTTCCAGAAATCCTATCTTAATCTAGCTTCATACTCTGATTCAGTGTTCTGTGTTGTGTGTGAGTTGTGTGCGGTTTGAGAAGGAGCAGAGATTATAACAAGTTGTTATCACTATTATTACTTTTTTTTTTTTGGGTCTAATTCTCCTCTACTACCATTCTTACTGGAAGATTGTTCTTATATACAGGAAGCGGCTTGGGTGCTATCTAATATTGCTACTGGTTTCATAGAACACAAGCAGTTGATATATTCTAGTGAGGCTCTGGTATTGTTACTTCATCTTCTTTCAACATCACCATTTGATATAAGAAAGGAAGTAGCATAGAAGATTCACTGGGCAACCTTTGTGTTGACCTAACAGAAGATGGAAAGCCAAAATTGATTCAAGAACACTTGGTTTTCCTTGTTGGAAGAGGCTGCCTTCCTGGTTTCATCGATTTGGTTAGGTCTGCTGATATCGAGGCTGCCAGACTAGGCCTTCAATTCATAGAGCTCGTAAGCAAATATAGAAATTTTTTAATTCTTAAATTCAAGTTATTATGTTTCTACTGATTTATGATTTGTTTATTTTGCATTACTACATAGTTTAGATGTTCTAAATTGCATACTGTCGAGAAAAGTTCAGGGTTGTTTGTTTCCAAAACTCAGTAAGATTATGTGGCGATTTTGTTTTTTTTTTTAATTAATTCTGAAAATCATGTGGTCGATATTGATTTATAATGCATTGGTAAATACGCATTTTTAGAAGTTGAAAGCCACAAGGCCATGGTTTTCTTTTTAAATTTTTTCATACTCATGTGCATCATTTTGTGAGTTAATGAATTTGGATAGTGCCAATGGGCATTTACTGAAGAATAAGTCCTTTTCCTTGCTGCATTATATTAGTCAGTCAAGGCACAGTTTTGGTTTTGATGATGAATTAAAAAACAGAATCTTATTCTGCTAAGGCAGTAAACAACTGAACAAGGTTTGATCATGATAGTAGATATTCTTTATATGAAAGTTGCAATGGAAGTCTGTTACTTAAAAGAAGGCAAGTAGTGAACTCATATATATTATTATAGTAGAAAACAAAGAAATCTCTTAGTTTGGTCCAAATCTCTTAGTTAATTAATTTGCAAAACTTGCCTAAAATCATTATTTAATGTGACTTTGTTTTTTTAAGTCCATTAATTTGTTGGCTGGTTAATTTATAAACTTAGGTGCTGCGAAGTTTGGGTAATCTTGTGGCTGGTGATTCAAACACAATTTCTGATATTCTTGTTCCTGGACGTGAAATCGCAGGCTAGTTAACTGCTTTCTGCTTGCAAATTTGAGAAATTTTTACTGCATATTACATGTGAAACTCTAACGTAGATAACATTTCCAGAGAAAGTTATAGAGGTTCTTGTAAACTGCTTGAAGAGTGAGCACAGGGTTTTGAAGAAGGTGAGTTGTTATCACTATTATTACTTTTTTTTTTGGGTCTAATTCTCCTCTACTACCATTCTTACTTCTTGATTTGCTTTATATACAGGAAGCGGCTTGGGTGCTATCTAATATTGCTGCTGGTTCCATAGAACACAAGCAGTTGATATATTCTAGTAAGGCTCTGGTATTGTTACTTCATCTTCTTTCAACATCACCATTTGATATAAGAAAGGAAGTAGCATAGAAGATTCACTGGGTAACCTTTGTGTTGGCCTAACAGAAGGAGATGGAAAGCCAAAATTGATTGAAGAACACTTGGTTTTCCTTGTTGGAAGAGGCTACCTTCCTGGTTTCATCGATTTGGTTAGGTTTGCTGATATCGAGGCTGCCAGACTAGGCCTTCAATTCATAGAGCTCGTAAGCAAATATAGAAATTTTTTAATTCTTAAAAATTCAAGTTATTATGTTTCTACTGATTTATGATTTGTTGATTTTTCATTACTACATAGTTTAGACGTTCTAAATTGCATACTCCCGAGAAAAGTTCAGGGTTGTTTGTTTTCAAAATTTAGTAAGATTATGTGGCGATGTTGTTTTTTTAATTAATTCTGAAAATCATGTGGTCGATATTGATTTATAATGCATTGGTAAATACGCATTTTTAGAAGTTGAAAGCACACAAGGCCATGGTTTTCTTTTCAAATTTTTTCATACTCATGTGCATCATTTTGTGAGTTAATGAATTTGGATAGTGCCAATGGGCATTTACTGAAGAATAAGTCCTTTTCCTTGCTGCATTATATTAGTCAGTCAAGGCACAGTTTTGGTTTTGATGATGAATGAAAAAACAGAATCTTATTCTGCTAAGGCAATAAACAACTGAACAAGGTTTGATCATTATAGTAGATATTCTTTATATGAAAGTTGCAATGGAAGTCTGTTACTTAAAAGAAGGCGAGTAGTGAACTCATATTTATTATTATAGTAGAAAACAAAGAAATCTCTTAGTTTGGTCCAAATGCTGGCCAACACTCTCCACCAACCCCAACTGACATAATGGCACAACACACTCAATAAGAGATGACTTGTTGGGACACTATTTTTTTTTTCTCTTTAAACTTCCAAGTCGTACCAGTTACCTCTTGGATACTCTACTACCTTTCTCGGGATGTGACGTTGTCAAACTATATTCTCTTCTATTCTCTTTAAAAGGAATAGCCCGGATGGGGACCCTGAAAAAAGTTTTGCTTTTTCAGTGCTTTTGAGCACTCGGCAGAGATGTAGGCCTTCCCACCTGTTTTGTTAGGAAATTATTACACCATTAGACATCTTTGCTTGAACTTAAAGTTAGTAGGATATTTGCTTCAACACTGAACAGATTTTTCATATATACAAAAAAGAAAAAGAAAAAAAGAAAAAGAAAAAGAAGAAGGAATGCTAGTGTTTTATGACATGATTGTAGTAGTACTAGTGAATCTCTGTTAAGCATATTTTTGCAGCATCAAAAACAAAATCCAAAAGTGGGATGATTTGTAATACATAGTGCCCAGCCCTAAA
Source organism: Boswellia sacra (assembly GCA_013180625.2). Taxonomy (NCBI): domain Eukaryota; kingdom Viridiplantae; phylum Streptophyta; class Magnoliopsida; order Sapindales; family Burseraceae; genus Boswellia; species Boswellia sacra. The sequence continues at coordinate 7,369 of SNVD02012281.1, read as the reverse complement.
TCAATAAAGCATCTTCTTGTAATAAGATTGTCAATCACCATCTATATATTGTTTCAATTACTGTGAGAACATACTTTTGCTGTCATTGCTGTGGAGTCCGTCTTTTTCTTAAAAGATCCAAAACCAAAATAAATCTGGATTGTCTCTGCCCCCCATTTCTAATCTGATTTAAGTCCTCGACCAGACCCACCAACAAATAATGGTACAGACAAGAGGAAAGTAAGAGATCTTTTAGTGGATAAATAAGAGGATGGAACTGTGTTTGTCCTAATTGGGTTACACACTCACCCTCTCTCTCTCTCTCTCTCTAACTATAGTTGTGCATAGATCCATCGTTGTTGGGTCTGTCAATATCATGGGATTTGCTCCTGTTGAGAAACTTCATTTGCCCCACATCTTCCTTTTTTGCATGTTATTGTGACAACTCCACATCATGTTAGTTGCCTGTAGTGATGGTCCTTGTTGTCCCCTCTCTTTTCCAATTCTCCACCCATTTTTCTTTGTCTTCTTCTGATCATACCATTTCAAAGTAGGACCTTGCTAAGTGCTTTTACTCTTTAGCTTGGTTGCAACAATGTTCATCTTTTCCTCTGTTTTCTTAGCTTCTTATTTTATTTCAGGTTACAACTCTCAATCTACTCTCAATCTTGTAGACAGCATAAGTGTTAAGGGCAGGTAATATTCAACTCTCAAAGAATCATGCATGCTTTAAACGAAATGAGTGATGATTATGTAAATGTTAGACTGCATGGCAAAGACTTCTAATCCTGAAGATATGAAAATGCTTTAACACACTATAGAACTTGCACAATTGAATTGTAGTTATTACGGTTGTAACACTAACTGTCAGTGGTAGAATTTGTTCATCACAATAGGATTTCACTTCAAGATCAGCCATTACAATTCTTGTTTCAAATTTCTTTTTCTATAGTCCATTTTCAGTGTCTATATATTAATTCTAAATTGATTAAATTTCATTCTACAGGTAATTACAGCTTGCAATTGGTGGACATTGGGCATCAATTTGAGGTACATTGAATTTTTTGAAGAAACGCCTAATTATTTAGATGATTAATTGTTTTCTATACAACACTTGATAGAAATAATTTAACTTCGATCAAACTGATTATAGGTGATACTTTTGCAGAAATAATATCTTTTAATAATTGAATTGCTGTGGATGAATTTGTGGTGAATGATTTCATGGATTATATGCATGCTTTATTCTGATGCTTGTCTACTATTTGTTGCTTGCTTGTTTAATAATAATTAATATCACATTTTTTTCATATTTTAAAGCTAAATCCTCTTATTAGATTTTAACTTTTAGTACCTTTTATAGAAACTAGACCACGTACATATTGCACGTTTCCAAAAAATGGGGAAAAACATTCACGTTATTCTTCGAAAGTATATCGGCTGGAAACCTCGACATATATTCCAGTGGTGAACCTGAATAGGCACTATACTGGTCTGTACTGAGGTGTAAACAACGCCACGTACTTTGAAGATAATAAATAACCTATTCAAATATTTTAAAGCTAAATCCTTCTATTAAATATTAACTTGAATGTTGTATAAGATTACTAAAGTGAATATTATATGAACAGGTTTTTTCTTTATTTCGCTTGATGGATAAATCTTGGATTTGGAAAGATAGATTGTCTAAGGAGTATTCGGATGGGGTGAATAACTTCTTACAGTTTGCAACTACACACTGTAACAACTCAAACCTTATGAAATGCCCTTGCAAATCCTGTCAATGTTTTGCCTTCCACACCCAAGAGGAAATTAGAGCCCATTTATTTAGGAAAGGGTTTGACACTAAGTACGACACTTGGATTTGGCATGGGGAGCCAACTTCGGTTAATCCACCTAAAACCATAAACTCATCATTTGCTGAATGTTCTGAAGACAATCATCCATACGCTACATTTGATATGGTCAATGATGCATTCAAATATAATGAGGATGACCTTAAATGTTTTGATAAGTTACTTGAAGATGCTGAGAAGCCCTTGTACCCAGGATGCACATCACACACAAAACTTTCTGCCTTAATGAAACTATACAATATTAAAGGAAAATATGGTTGGTCTGACAAAAGTTTCTCCGAGTTACTTGACCTCCTATCCGATATGTTACCACCCAATAATGAGATGCCTACATCCATGTACGAAGCTAAGAAAACCATGGTTTCTCTAGGTTTGTCTTACGAAAAAATACATGCATGCCCTAATGATTGCATTTTATATAGAAAAGAGTATGCATCCGAATCAAGTTGTCCTACATGTGGCTTGTCGAGATGGAAAGTAACACGTAAGACATCTAAACCTAAGAAAGGCATTCCAGCAAAAGTTGTGTGGTACTTTCCTCCCATTCCAAGATTTAGGAGGTTATTTCAATCTTCTGAAATTGCCCAAAAGCTTACATGGCATGCCAAGGGTAGAGTTAATGATGGTAAACTTAGACACCCAGCAGACACCCCTGCTTGGAAACTTGTTGACCGTATGTGGCCTGATTTTAGTGTTGAACATAGAAATCTCCGATTAGCTATATCAGCTGATGGGTTTAATCCACATAGTAGCCTAAGCAGTACTTATAGTTGTTGGCCTGTGGTAATGGTTACGTATAATCTTCCTCCATGGTTATGCATGCAAAAGCAATTCATGATGTTGTCTCTCTTGATATCGGGTCCGCGTCAACCAGGAAATGACATTGATGTTTATTTGGCTCCTTTAATTGATGACTTGAACATGCTTTGGGAAGAAGGTGTTCAAGTGTATGATGCCTATAAGCAAGAAATGTTTAACCTTCGAGCAGTATTGTTGTGGACAATTAATGACTTTCCTGCTTATGGCAATCTCTCTGGTTACTCTGTAAAAGGTTATTATGCTTGTCCAATATGTGAGGAAGGAACATCATCATGTAGATTGAAACATGGGAAGAAAAATGTGTACATGGGTCATAGGCGATTTCTCCCAAAAAACCATCCTTTCAGAAAATTGAAAAAGGCTTTCAATGGGCATCAAGAATTTGATGTTGCCCCAAGACCACTAACGGGAGAGCAAATACTACAAAAACAAGATAGGGTAGAACACACTTGGGGGAAGAATAAGGATAAAAAAAGAAAAAAGGTTGAACTCAATGAAAATGTGTGTTGGAAGAAAAAATCCCTTTTCTTTACTCTCCCGTATTGGAAACATTTATATGTCCGTCACAATCTAGATGTCATGCACATTGAAAAGAATGTATGTGAGAGCATTTACGGCACATTGTTGAACATTCCTGGGAAGACAAAAGATAGTCTAAACACTAGAATGGATCTTGTGCACATGGGTTTACGAAAGGAGTTACAACCGAAGGTTGTAAACAACCGAGCGTACTTGCCTCCTGCTTGCTACTCCTTAAGTAAGAAAGAGAAGCAGATTTTTTGTCAAACTTTGTATGACCTTCGAGTCCCATTCGGATATTGTTCAAACTTTAAGAATCTTGTGTCATTGGATGATCTAAAGCTCGTTGGTTTGAAGTCCCATGATTGTCACGCCCTTATGCAACAACTTTTGCCCTTGGCCATTAGGTCAATTTTGCCTAAGCATGTTCGATGTGCTATTACACGGTTTTGTATGTTCTTTAATGATATTTGTACCAAAGTTGTTGATGTGCCTAAATTAAACCAAATAGAAAGTGATCTAGTGGTTACGTTGTGCTTGCTAGAGAAATACTTCCCACCTTCTTTTTTTGACATAATGGTCCATCTAACGGTCCATTTGGTTAGAGAAGTCAGGTTGTGTGGTCCAGTTATTTAAGATGGATGTACCCTTTTGAACGCTTCATGAAAATTCTAAAAGGGTTTGTCCGAAATAGAAATCGTCCTGAAGGTTGTATTGCAGAGTGTTACATTGCAACAGAAGCGATTGAATTTAGTGGGAAGTATTTAAATGATATTAATGTAGATGAAGTTGATAGTCCCCTGGTTGGGGGTAGAGTGATCTCCATCACTGCTGAAGATTGGGAGCAAGCTCATCTATATGTGTTGGAAAACACAGAGGAAGTGCAACCTTACATTGAGTTAGTCTCTCCCTCTCTCTCTCTCTCTTCCTTTGTTCCATCGTTGTGCTTTTTGTGAGGTTCAATTTATCACTAATTATATTTTATCTCTTTTGTTTTGGCAACTTAGCGAGCATATGCAAGTGTTAAAGAAGCGTTTCCCAAGGCAAGCAAAAAATGCTAAGTGGTTGCAAACCCAACACAATCGAAGCTTTATCCAATGGTTTAAAGAAAAGGTAAACTGTTTCTTTATTTGCATTGTCTTGTGTATATAGCTTCATTAACATATTTGCATTTCATTTAACATAGTATGTTATTTCTTACTAGGTTTCGAATTCAATAAATAATGATGAGCCCGTCTCTTCTACGCTGAAATGGTTAGCTCCAGGGCCTCGTTCATATGTCACAAGATATTCAGGCTATATCATCAACAACTGCCACTTCCATACAAAAGATCACGGAGATGATAAAGTCCATCAAAATAGTGGAGTTAGTGTCAAGGCAACAACAATGCAGGTTGCAAGTTCAAAAGACAAAAACCCAATTACGGGAGACTTGCTTTTCTATGGAGTTATAAGAGAGATTTGGGTTCTTGATTATCATATACTAACTGTGCCAATTTTTAAGTGTGATTGGGTGGACAGCAATGGGGGTGTGAGAGTGGATGACCTAGGTGTGACATTGGTGGATCTTACTCGTATTGGCCACAAGTCAGATCCCTTCATCCTTGCTGCACAAGCAAAGCAAGTGTTTTATGTAACAGACCCAAGTGATGGTAGATGGTCGGTGGTACAATTTTCCAGTGACAAATCATACAAAATCGATAGAATTCATGACCAAATACCTAGTTTGGTTGATCATCATCCATTCGTAAATGTTTTACCTAATATTGAATCATTTGATACAGTTGATGATGATGATATCAACTACGTTCGTGATAATTGCGAGGGTGTTTGGGTTGATAGTTGAACCATGGAGGAAATACAATTGAGATTGTGGTAGTGCTGATTAATGTTTCTGTTATTTTGCTTGGTCATGTTACATCACCATATATTTGTGTTTCTCTTATATTCCATGCTATGTTGTATAACTTGAAGTATTTGAGAGGCTGTTTGACAGTTTTTTTTTTTAGTGCAGGTTGTAAGAATGAGTGGAGAAAAACAGTCCAGTAACGATCAAACTGAGGGTGGTTCAACAACTTCTCGTAGAACAAGAGGAATTTGCAAGAATGTTAAGAGAAATAGAGCTCCTAACGAAGAAAGAATTAGAATTCAATTTAATGAGTACAATACGCCAGAAGAAGGGCCTATTTCGGACAACTTTATTTCAACCATCGGTCTCGAAGCCCGCAATGCAACCTCAATACTAGTAAATGATTGGAGACTCGTGGATCAAGGGACAAAAGATAGAATATGGGAATCAGTTTTGGTATGAAAATTATCTTTATTTTTGGTTATATAAGTGTTGTTTTTTCATATAATAGTTCTGCTAGAGTCCATAATTCGTTTTTTTTCCATTTAAAATTCCAGAACCACTACGATGTTGATCCGGTCCACAAAGATTATGTCATGAAACAAGCTTCAAGGGCATGGCGGCAGTTTAAGACTGTTTTAACTTCAGAACGGGTGTTGAAATGTGGGAGTATTAAAGATGCCCTAGCAAATAAGCCAGATGAATACAATTTTATTAGTGATGAAGTTTGGGAGAAATTCGTTCGAAGTCGGTTCGCAAATGAATGGAAGGTATTAACTGTATAAGTCTTGTTAGGTTATTTCCATTTATAGTTGATGCAATTATGACTTTAAATTCCTACATTTTATGCTACATTGTTAGTTGGAATAATGAATTAATAGCGTAGAAGAGATACAGTATACCAGATTTGTCTTCAGTTTACCTGTTTTTATTTAATCCAAATGTTGAAGTTACTTAATATAAATAGTTGTTTGTGCTTGAAGGAATTGAGAGGCAAACAACAGGCCAGGAGACGAGAAAATAAATATGATCATACAACAGGGAGGAAAGGCTACCTTCATGTGGAGAAGGAAATGGTAATTTATTTAGGCTTAAATTTTTCATTAATCAAATCTGATTTCATGGTTTCCATGGTAATTGTTTCATTTTTTTATTGGCTGGTAGCGCAAAGAAACGGGAAATTATGATACAGCAATTGACCGTTCAGAGTTATGGAAAAGAGGTAGGAAAAGGAAGACGGGTGATTACCATCCAAATGTTATTCCTGTGATTGAGAAAATTGACTAACTTATAATTGTTGTAGGAGGAGATCCAAAAGCAAGTAGAATCGGAAGTCGTAGACCCCACTGATAGACAAGACATTCTAGCTAAGGCTTTGGGAACTGAGGAGCATTGTGGTCGAGTTAGGGGGGTGGGGAAATATGTGACACCAACTGCATATTTCAAAGGTGCTTACAAAGAAAAGAGACGTATTAAGGATGTTATTAGACAGTTAGCAGAGAAAGATGACATCATAGCCCAGCTAAGAGCACAATTGAATGAAGTGAAGTCTGGAAACTCCAGTAATACTATTCCAGTGCCCCAAAAGGAGGGTGAGCAAGGGCCAGTGGAGTTGAAAGATGAATATGACGCAGTGGCTGAAAAACCATCAACTGCCAACACGAATGCTAAGAATAAATTGAAGTTAAAGGATATGGAAACTTCTGTCCCTGAGGAGGTTGAGGAGGACTTCTCATCAGCGGTAAGTAAATTATATTAAATTCATTAGGTTTTGAATATTCAACTATTTACATGTACTATAACCTATTCTATTTGCAATATTATGTTGGTCAGGTAGCTTGTAATTTAGCCATTATGAGGGGTTCAGATACTATAGTTGTTGTAGCTGGTTCAGTGTATGAAAAAGATGACAATAATAAGGCAACCAGGCGTGTGTCAGTTGAAGTGATTATGGATGGTGAAGCCACTGTCCCTTGGTGTGGAGCAGATGAAAAGGGGGCTGTTATCACTGTACTTGATGTAGTAGGACAACATGTGAATTGGCCAAGAGAGCTTGTCTTTGAAGAGGTAGGATAAAAACTTAGCATGCATTTTTTTCTTGTTATTTACTAGTGTGTGCTGCTGAACAATTTGTTCCACCTTTTGTTTTTATGTAGTCCCCATCCAATGAACAAAAAAGTTGTAATAAGAAAGGCGCGAAGAGGGAGTTGAAAGCGCTACAAACTGAGAAGCATCAAATTGATAATCCAGATTCTGTTGACATGTTTGAGGTTTTAGTAGAATCTTTGATGGTAGATGATACTGACTATGTCAAGGTCCAGTTCGATGAAGGTTTGTTTGGGTACTC